>WNNJ02001959.1:0-210580 GCA_012934845.2 Pomphorhynchus laevis
CAATATACAGAAAACCATGTTCAAGCGAATCGCAACCCGCCGGACCACGGCTTTTCAAGAGCGCATCACGCAATCACACATTCATCATAATCCTTCACTTAAAAATATTCTATCACACGCATCTAGAGACGGTGCATCTTTCTGGTTAAGCGCTCTGCCTCTAAGACATGAAAACTTTCACCTGACCTCGAACGAATTTACTGATGCCATTCTACGCGATATGGTTTAATGCCGAACAACTTGGTCGATAAAAACTGTCCGTGCGGAGCTGAACTCGAGGTCGGACATGCCATCTCATGCAGGAAAGGTGGCCTCCCAACCATCAGGCACAATGCTTCTCAAGACATAATTGCTCATGAACTAATTAGTGTGTCACAGCGTGAAATCGAACCACAACTATCTCCAGTTCCTGACAACCTTGAATATGACGCGTTAAACTCTTCAAGAGACTATGGGACAAGGATAGACGTGGTAAGGTCAAGTCTTAACGGCACACGATATGAGCGGGCATTCTTGGATGTCAGTGTCTTTTCCAATTTTGCTCAATCGTTTTCCAACCGAGCCCTATCGTCCTTGTTCGAGTTCAACGAGAACAGGAAGGTTTCGAAATACGAAGAAAGAGTAACAACAGTCGAAAAAGGTTTGTTCGTACCGTTTATCCTATCGCCGTCAGGTGGACTTGGAGATTGCGCTCGATCTTTATTAAAATCGATCGCTACTGCAAAATCAAGACAGAGCCTAATGAGCTACTATAAGAATTCTGGGTATAGGCTTTATCGCCATGACTTTTTGGTTTGCGTTTAACCGGATTATTATAGTATAGTTGTTTATTATTTACTATACTACTACTGCCAATTCCTTGTACAACGTCATTCAATCCTAATTGGTACATTGAAAAATGATATTTTGACATTGAAAAAATTTAAAATAAAATAAAAACATGTTAAAAAAATTAAATCAAAACATTTTAACATTTTATTAAATTTTATTTTCACCATTTTAACATTTTTTTAAATGTTATAAAATGTTAAACATTTTTTAACATTAAAAAATGTTATTTTTGTGAATTTCAGCATTGAAACAGAAGCATTTTAATACTAACATTGAAAAAAATCTATTTCATACTTGTAGGGTAAACAGACACGCTTACAAAGCAAAGTAGTAAATCAGTAAGTTTAAATTGTCATGGTTGCAACATCATTACCAGGTACAACATACTCTGATAATCCTGAATATACCACTGGGAGAGATGCTTTAAGGTGGGTCAAGGCACATCAGAAGCCGCAGATAAATTTGCCACTCTGATACTTGGACATGCTGGGCGATTTAACCTTCAGTACTGTCCAAACATCACAATCATCAGTGTCACATCCAACTTCCAGCTGGGTAAAGGAAGAATCAGAATCATACTCCATCTTCTTTGAGCTAGACTTTTTAGGACGTCCCATTGACTATTTAATACTGAATTTCAATACGTAGCTTGTAAGAAGTTATAACAAAAGAATTCTTTGTCCCACAATAATTGTATGTTATTGTAGTGTAAACATATACGCTTGTAAAAAGCTATATTGAGTAATATCTACAAAACAAAGTAGTAAATCAGTAAGTGTAAATAGTTTACATTAAGGGTTAAGATTTACAATGTAAATTGTAAGGTAATTTCATCGCATTCTGCCACGTCATAGATAATCATGCAGGTAGCTCGGCGCTTTTCGTGCTCTAACTGGTCTCTTCGGTCCATTGGCGTCTGCATCGTTGTCGTTGCCATTGAAGAAAGTTCCCTGTGTCTTGCCATTACCGCTATCGCTCATTATTTCGCTTGTTAGTGTATGTCGGCCGGCTTCCGCTATTGCTTCGACATCGTCCTTACAGGTTATTGGCACGTCTTGCTGGTTGCCTTCTATTGATGGTTCGTGAATACCTTACATTGTTTGTTCGTTCAGTTCATCCATTGGTGTGTTATTATTGCAGTATTCTTGAGATAACCTTGTAATATGGCGATTCAACACTGTTCTATGCTGTCCGTTAGGGTATGAGACTGTTAAATAATAAGGATTTATATTCTCTAGTTTGGCTGGCAGTAAGTTAGGACAATGTTTGGATGTTCGGTTGTGGTATTTCACTAACACGGACTGTGCATGCGTCAGCCATTGCGGTAGTTGGTTTTGTTAAAGGCATTGTCGGCGGTATCTGAAAATCCTATTGTGTGGACATTCGTTAGTGACTGTGCATAGTAAGCTACGACTGCAGTTGCGGGCGTGTTGTAGGACTTTCTCCCTGTCTTTTATTCCAAGATTGAGGGTGCGTAGTGCTAGACGTATCGTAGTCCAAATTTGGCCGACAAGTCGTTTTGCTTGTCCGTTTCCTCTTGGATTGAATTGAGACGAATGACTTTAGGATATGTTCCGAGATAGTAAGTATTGTTTCAGCTCTGCTGACTTGAAGCAATTTGCGTTATTAGAATGTATAAACTCCGTGGTGCCGAACGTCGAAAATAGCAGTTCAAGCTTCTTAATCACTGTTTGTGAACTTATGTCTTTGCAGGGGAAGCCGAATGGAAAACCACTGTATTCGTCGACCACGACCAAGAGGTAAGGATTTCTCTGTGTTGATGTTGGCAAAGGACCTTTGATGTTCATGGATAGCCGCTCAAATGGACGAGTCGACTTTATAATATGGGATCCCTCTAGATGCGGATAGTGGGGTTTTATCTCTGAACAAACTGATCAGTTATTGCAAGTTAGTCTTACGTCGTCGCATGAAAACGGTAGATTGTTTTTTAGTACATATGCTGTTAAGCGTCGTATAACGGGATGGCGCAAATCAACGTGTAGTTGTTTAAGAGAGGCTTAATCAGACCCTGCTGCGCAGACTCGCGTTTAAGTATCGGCAACGTGGTTTTATTTGCTAGGTCTGCATATAATCTTAAATTCGAACTCTGATAGTTCGAGGCGCCATCTATTAATCTTCTCATTTTTGATTTGGCTCTTGCTCTTGTTGTTTAGCATGAACGATACGGACCTTTGATCAGTAATAATCGTAAAAGGGCATCCGATAAGGCGGTATCTCCTGTTTCGAAGTGACTCTACAATGGCATGCGCTTCTTTCTCAATTGCCTAGTTTCGCGACTCCGGGTTGGTCAACGACCGAGAGAAAAAGGCTACGGGTATTTCTTCTTGGCTAAGAGATGCGGCTATGGTTGTCGCAGATGCGTCAGTTTCGACAGTTAATGGCTTATTGTTGTCAATGTGATATAGTGCGGCTTCCATTATGTCCGATTTTATGCCTTTGAACGCTGTGATTGCCTCATCATTCATGAGAACTGTAAAACGTTAATTTTTGCCATTTTGGGTGAAACGTTTGCTATCCAATTCGCATAGTAAGCAAACATACCTTGCACTCGTTTAAGTTCAGACTGACATGATGAAATTGGCAAGGATTTCAGAGGCTCAAATCGTTCCGGTCTGGTTTGAAGCTACCATTTCTTATCTGATATCCGAGAATGTTGATTTCTTCTCCTCAGAATTTGCATTTTCCATTGTTGAACTTTAAGTTTAATGATGTACAGACTGAAATAAATCGATCTACATTTCGGTCATGCTCCTCCCTTGTGCGTCCACATATAGTGATGTCATCTAAGTAGACGTATGTTTCGGTCAAATCATTGTCCGCGATTATTTTATTCAAAATTCTTTGAAAACATGCTACCGCGTTCGTTAAACCAAAAGGAATCCTGGTAAATTAATAAAGTTTGCCGCCTGATTCGAACGCCGTATATTGACGATCGGATGGGTGGATTTCGACTTGGTGATAGGCGGATTCAAGATCAATAGTTGAGAAGAATTTGTATTGAGATATTTCGTGATCAGGTTATCAATGTTTGGAAGTGGATATCCGTTGAGATGTGTATATTGGTTTATTGTCTTGGAATAGTCCACAACTATTCGTTTCTTTCTTCGCTGGTTAGTCGTCACGAATGCATGTGCTCGCCAAGGCGATGTGCTCGGCTAAATTATGTGTTCCCGCAGAAGTTTGTCTATCTCATTACGAATGAACGCATAATTCTTGCGTGTGTGTTTTCGAGATTTTGTAAAAATATGTGTACAGTTCTCTTTTAGGTGCTCAAATAGCTTTGGAGGTTTAACAATGTTCATTACTCTCAATGAAATTGGTTCTTCTTGATCGTGGAATCGAAATGGGATGTTGGAATTTCTCTTCATAAAGTCGATACCAAGAATGATGTCTGAACAAAGATCGTAAGAATCAGTAGTTTTACATACGAAATAGCTTTCCTTGCATACGAATGTCGACTGTTATCGAACCATTTGAAGTTACCTGGATTCCGGAGGATGCCATTGATATTTTGGATTGCAGACGCCACACTTTCACATTTAATCGTGTTATGTGATTCGAGCTTACAAAGTTCAATGTGCTCCCGGTGTCAAATAAAGCGTTTAGGCAAATGCCGTTTACAAATATCTTTTGCGTAGCAATGCTGCCGCTTGATCCGCGAAGCCCGCCGTTACTGAACAGGACACTTATTGCATACCGAATTTCGTGCGGGACAATGTTTCCTTGTATGCTTGACTTTTCCACCGGAGAAGTAGCATTTCCATGTACTTGATTTCTCAGTTGCTACGACTTGCTCGGCATTTGTGGCTGTTGAGTTGTGGTTGGGGTGTACCGTTTCCTCAACGGATTCATTCTGTACTGCAGATGCAAGCCGCTCAGCATTTCATCGATTCGAGCACGGACATCAAATCCATTCGCAGATAACCAGTTGTTGATCCGCTACGGATTGCTGAGGATTTAATGTTTAGAGCTTAAAATTTAATATTTAATGATACTATTAGGGCCCATTTGCGGGTAAAGGGGCCCTAATAATATCACTATTTTTGATATAAAAATAAAAAATACGATATCCTATTTAGTGAAAATTTGTGATGTATCATCGCATTCTAAGGTATAAAAATGATATACGAGCAAGAAACTAGTTTTTATCCACTTAAGTATATAAATTTTAATACATTTCTGTCGTTACTCAAGTGCAGATATGTCAGGATATCTTGTGATATATTCGATATATAATAATCACTTCGTTTCTAATTGTGTCACATGAATTTCTTAGATTAAATACTTCTTATTTGCGATACTAATTTATAACTTATCTGTATTATGGCGCCTTTCAAACATATAACAAATTGGATTTAAAATTTTATACCGAATTTCCAACGAAAAAGCTAGATTTGGTTTTCAGATGTTTTCCGCAACTGTGAGTATTTGAAACTCCAAATGTTCCTTCCATTTTAAAATCTGACTTTTAATAAATAATCGTTTATATTGTTAAACTTTTTCTCATATTTCAAAAATAAATAATTCAATAAATGAGTGTAATTTAATGAATGTAATTTAATGAATGCACTCATTTAATGAAATTTACATTAAATGAGTGTTCTTCATTTAATGGAAGGAATTGGTTCATAATTTAAACAATTTGCTTATAATGTAAAGAATTAGTTTTTGTAAAAAATATTTAGCAAAATGGAACTAATAAACTGAACTATAATCCCTTAATGATTGAATTTTATCAAATTTGGATAATTATCTTACTAACTTAACTTATAAACTGAAGAAACTTTAATAAACTTAAACTGGAGTTTAGAATCTAAATTTTGTGAAGAAGCAAAACTTCTTGCCTGCCATTAAGCGTTCCTGTATTTTTGAACGAACTTTATCCTTCGCTTTGCGTTTTAATTCCTTATCTCTTAAAGCTTCCTTGTTGACCTTTTTCGTGTTGAATTTGCTATCGATAACGTATCTCGTGGACAAGAGATGTGTATAATTTGCAACCTTTACGAATTGCCTCATTCTAAGCATCTTCCTTTGGTTACTTTACTTATATAAAGTTAGTTCTCTATATAATGATATTGTTTGACTGGGAACACATCATTAGCATGCATTTGTCCATGTTCTGTGTTAAGTCGATGAAAATAGAATAGTAACTTAACAAAAACTGCTATTAATATTGAACATATCTTATTTATAAAATGTATTAAACAATGCGCTAGGATACGAAATTTATTAAAATGTATTAAACTATGCGCTAGGATTAAAATTATCAAAATGGTAATGCTAAACATTAGCAAAATGATCAAAAGCAAGACATATGAAGATTGAATAAAATCATTAATTTTTGATTAAATTAAAATTTTAGAGTGAACATTTTTTAAAATTTTATCACAAAATATTAATTTGAGTAATAAAATTAATTTAATATTAATTTAATATTAATTTTATAGTAAATATTGTACTTTTTGATAGAATAATAAATTACATTAAAAAATGAAATTTCATAACTTCAAATGCAAATTATTCATGTATTGTCTCTACGGAAGAATTCTACTGAAATTCTTCTACTGAAGTATTTTATGTTTGTCTAAAAAGCGTAATCTTAATTATCTTAATTATTATCGATTTATTATCTTGGACATTAAAGTTTGGTATACGTAACATGACGGCAAGAATTATAAGAACACCACAATTTCGTTACATGTGATGCCTTAATGAAACGAGTTCTTAAGAAGATAAAAAATACCTTTTAAAAATCACTGGGAAATTAGTAAAAGTAACAAAGAGCGTAATCTTAAAAATTAATCTTATTATCGATTTAATATTTGTTATCGATGCGTTCAATAATTAAATTTTATTTTATTTTTTATTTGACCTGTTTTTAAGTAAAGCAAAAGTTTATAGTTTATTCTGAACGTGTTTGATTATGACAAGAGATATCATTTTACGGCAACTGTCAAGAATTGGTATATTATTAATATTCACAGGTAAAAAATAAAACAACTTGAATACTCAATTACAAACATGTTGTAGACTATGTGGGATGTTTACCCACAACTAATTCAATTGGTATTTCAAACTCAATTAGCATTAACCCAAATGCTGAACTTGACAAAGATTCAATAATGAATTTGGCTTCACATCTTAATATTCCATATCGTATTTCAAAGTCAGAAGCAATTCAGTTAATTCAATATAATAGGATGAAAGAAATAATTGATGAGATAGGAAGATAAACTAATAACGAAATCCAATCAATGTCAAATAACGAGATTACATCAATGTCATTTAATAATATTTTGATTTCAAAAATTTGTTAGATTGGAGTGGGTTAGTTAACTACACGTTTTTATGATTTTTATTATCGGATTAAGTGTTAGTTAACCATTCAAATCTACGTCCACTTATAATTAATGATGTTTCTGCTATACGATCGGTATCAATTTGGAGATTTATCTTTATATAACATTTACGATTATATAGAAATTTTGATATTTTATTTTGCATAACAACTAATTCTCCCTCTACATGAGAAGTGGCTGTTAAAGCATTTCTGTACTGAGCAGTCGCGCCAATAACTATCAACCTCGCATGACCTACTCCGTTGACGGCTGGAGGAAGATAAGCTGCTAAAGAGTATATTTTACTTTGATTTAACCAGATTGGCTCTCTTTTAGGCGGCTATCGGACTCTTCTCTGTTTTAAGAATTAAGAGTTTAATTCGATTAATTATTACCTCACTTAGCCAGCTACCGTTATTATTTCGACTGCCTATAAAGGTCACATTTCCAATCTAACTCCTAGAAAACTTAAGATCCTAGCAAACATGTTACACCTTTTCAATCTCTCTGTATCCTTCAGACCAGCTCTCGAAAGAATATTGGAATTCTAGGTATAGGATTTAGCCGAGCAAAGATAGGGCGAGCATTGCTCTCCTTAACCCTTCCCAATCTTCCTTTTGGAATATATACAAGAACGAGAAATTTGTTAGCTGGAGGGCGAGGGCACCGGGTTGGATTGAGAAAAAAATTATTTTGAGTGGCAATGCGTTCCAACGGCGCGCTTACAGGCCCACTAATAATAAAAATTATCAAACTGATAAAAATAATAATCCCGCAGACTAATTCTGTCTTCGTTCAGTCCGTTCGTTCATTCTGTTCGTTTAGTTCGATGAACTGAACGAACAAAATAAAGTTTGAAGAAATAAAGGTTGAAGCGTTGATAAAATTTTGAA
The DNA here is from genome assembly GCA_012934845.2 of Pomphorhynchus laevis. Lineage (NCBI taxonomy): Eukaryota > Metazoa > Acanthocephala > Palaeacanthocephala > Echinorhynchida > Pomphorhynchidae > Pomphorhynchus > Pomphorhynchus laevis. Next base: position 8,084 of record WNNJ02001959.1, read on the forward strand.
GAGTCACTATCGCTACACAATTATGGAGCAACGCCTTCTCCCGAACTTGGGTGAGCTTCAGAAGTAGGGAATTCTCTGTTACATATATCCTGAATTCCTAGGTTCCGTTTTCAGGATCCCACAACACCCGCGCGCCACTCTCCACTCGCGTCTGTCAGCTTTTGACATACAGTCATAGAAAGGAGGTCGCTATCACAATGCTATTAGCCACACCATCCGATATTGAAGAAATTTACGCCAGGCCAGTTGACGGTTGTTTTTATCAAAAAAGTAATCCGATATCATGTTCTAAAGATCTGCGGCACATTTCGATTCCAAATTTCCTCATATCCATTTACGAAAAAGCGCTTGCTTGTAAAATCTGTGATCATTTAAGTAGACGCAATTTTATCACATCCGATTTTTCTGGGTTTGTAAAATTTCGTTCGATCTATTAAGCAATAAGTGAAGTACATCGGTTTTGCCAAGATAAGAGGCATGAGCTTAATGTGACTGTATTTATTGACTTTTTGGCTTCATTTAAACGCATCTATAGTTCTATATTTCGTTTGATATCACTTATCTCATGTTCCTCGTGTTGCCTGTAAGAATTTTTAAAAGGGGGAATATGGATAAATAAATATAATATAAATAATATAAATAATATGATATTTATAGATATAAATAATGTCAGCGATTATTTTACCAAGATAATCCTGATGCATGTCAGTTCTATCCAATTACATGTGTACATTAAGGCTCCCTACTCTCTCCTATTTTATTTCTTACTGTCTCCATCGTTCTCTTTAAATATTTTCGATGTAATCAGCATTTTGTGGTTTAAGCTGATGTCAGCACAGCCCTTTTCTCTGGGCGCAGATCCAAATATGTAGTATCAAACATCAGCTGTTTCTTCATAATATTAAAAGCACAGTTATCCCTTATAATCTTAACTCTTTCAAATCACATGTGGTGGTTTTTCATGGTGCCCCTATGACAAAGAAAAGCTTAAGAGACTAACAATTTCATCTATTTCTTCCATTATGAATAATCAACCACTACTAGTATTCACACATCGAGTAAGATACCTGGAGTTTAGCATTACGGTCAAATGGACTTCCGGATTAGATTTGAATAATCTCAAGACTGTCTCGAAAAGAGCTAGATGGCTCTGAAACGGGCTCAGTGTCTTTCATTAAGAGTGAGTACCATTGCGCCTTTGGTGTATCTAGCCAATCTCGGAACTTGTTTACTTTTTAAATGACGTCCACAGAGCAAACACTAAGATTTCTTAAGCTTCTCATGTCGAGACTACCTGCCATCATGCGTACCGATTGGGCCTTAGGTGTATGAAATACCCTAAGTGGCTCAATCGTAAAGTGACAAGTTGGTATTAGCTGGTGGAAACTAAACCCACTCGCGGTCATTATTCGTACATAGATTGTATACGAACCCTACGATCAAGGATCTCAACATTAATAACAAAGACTGTTTCAATGTCAATAAGGATGAAATCTTGGGCATGTCGGAAAACAGACATGAAACAATAAATGATCACACAAAATCACATATAACGTTCTAAGTCTAATTATGATAACAATATAAGGGCCCATTTACGGGTAACTGGCGTAAATTGTAGCTTTCTGATACCAAAAATAAATTTTGTTAAAAAAAATCAAATCAGCTAACTGAGTCTACGTATTTAATATAATTATAACATTAAAAAATAAAATAATAATGCTAAATCAAAATTTAATAATTAAATAATAAAATAAATAATTGTTTTTAGATTTTTATAATTTAAATCAAGTTAAAATAAAAAAATCTATATTAGAATCTAATATTAGAATCAGGTTCGGCTCCAATTCAGACTTATTAGATTTCGGACATCACTCATCAAACCAGCATTGAAGAAATAGAATGAAAGTATATTTATTTAAAAAAGAATTTTTATAACCTGCTATTTTTGATAACTGATTAATAAATAACACACGATGTATCAGAATAAGGATAATGTAATCTATATATATAAATCAAATCAGCTAATTGAGTCTGCGTATTTTATACATAAATTAAAAATTATGATAAATAATAAATAATAATTATATGAGATAATTTATATAATTATTTATATTATTTAGATAATGATGAGGAATATACTATGACAAGGTATCGTATATTAGAACAAAGGAAAAAGGAAACTGAAACGTCAGTTTCCCTTTTTTGAAACGTCAAATCAGCCAACTGAATCTATGTATTTAATATAATTATAAAATAAACAAAACATAACAATGCTAAATCAAAATTTAATAATTAAATAATAAAATAAATAATTGTTTTTAGATTTTCTATAATTTAAATCAAGTTAAAAAATTGAAATTTAAAATAAACGTCATTTTTATGAATTGACTAATAAATAACAGACGTTGTATCAGAATAAGAATTAGAGGTCATCAGGAGGAACTGCTATATTATCAGGTTTCGGCCTCTAATTTCTCGATCCAGTATAGCAGCGGGGCCAAATACATGCTAAGGACGTATTTTCTCTGAAAAAATTGATTATTTAGGATATCTTAGTCGAATAACAAATTATATATTTTTATTATCCATCTAAAAATTTACAAATTTCAGCATCACAATATGTTGTTATTTGAATTTTTTGAAATAACCAAAAATGTTATTAACATGTCATACATAATATTTTGTTTGTAATTTCAAAATATTTAAGTAGTTGATAATTATCAATTATTGATAAAGAATTATTAGAGTATCTTCAAAAAATTGTTAGTTTAATAAAATTATTCAGTAATTTTCTAAGGATGCTAACAGAAGTTACCAAAATATCAAAAACAAATTCCTTCTTTCTTTGATCCAGCTCCAATAATTCTTAATTAAATTTAAATTAATAGTCGATTAAAATTTATGATATCTTTATTCATAGATACTCTATTGTTTATAATCAAATAAAATTAAATGATGGAATATCTTAATTCATCTTCATCGTTTATCTTTATTGTTTATCTTTATTCATCGTTGTGTTAGACAATTAATTCTATGCATCTAGCAATGAGAAGTATTCGACCCTGATGAACCGTAAACGAAAAAAAAATGATTCCAAATTTCAACATCATTTGGAGGTTAACGCAATGAAAAAGGTTCACAAACTCGAATTTTTGATATAAACATAAAAGTATTTGATTAACCTAAAATATTAATTGCATATAAAAATTTATATTGAATTATATTAATTGCATATTAATATATTATAACATATAAAAATTCATATTAAATTATTATATGTAATATAATATATTATAATATAATACAATATATAATATAATATAATACATTATAATATAATGCTAACTTAAATTAAGTCAATAATTTGGTTAGGCATAAAACGTCTAGCTTATTGTCTAGTTTTTGACTTTTTGCTCGGTTCTTGACTTTAAATGTGCTAAGGTTGTGTAATTGAATGTTTAAAAAATTCAACAAAGTAAATGTTTGTAAACCTCTTTTGTGAGTCCTTCACGCAACTTTCTGTTTTCTTCGATTAAATCATCCATTTGTTGACGGCTTGTGTTCATCAAAATGTTCAATTTCGATATTTCAGCTTCCTGCGCCCGCATAAGATCTTCGGCGCTTTTAAACTCGGTTATAATTCGATGATATTCATTTTTATAATGTTGCAGATCATTATTGATACTGCCGGTAGCATTCACAAGCATCTGTTTATTTTCATAGTCCTTCTGACTGTTTATTTGCTTCAGCCTAAAAATTACAAAAATGAATACACAATGATTAACTAATTAGATCGGATAACTGAGTCAACGTATTAAATTTATTCTAAATTTAATTTATTTATAAATAATAATTATAAAAATTTATAAATAATGAGGAGAGAAAGGTAAAAACACGGATTTTTGGAGTAAGTTAGAATAACGTTAAAGAAAGCGCTCTAACACACGAAAAAGTAACGGAGTCGTGGCTTAGAATTAATACAGTCGGAATCGAACCAGGAAGCACGCGCAATTTTTGAAAACTTCGGGATCGACTAGGCAGAAGATGATTGGGAGAAAAGTATTAGAGTTAACCTATCATATAAGATAACTGAGTCTACGTATTTTATACTAAAATATATAATATTTTCATTTTTAAATTAAAAATAAAAATAAATAATTATAAATAATAACTAATTATATATGATTTATAATATTTATATGCTAAACTATCAGGTTTCGGCCCCTTATTCCTCGACCCAATATAGCAGCGGGGCGAAATACATGCTATCGACGTATTTCTACCTATGAAATTTGATTATCTAGTGAATCTTATTCTAATACAAAGTGTATTATTTGCAGCATCAATAATAATCAAATAATGCCGTAGGAGAATTACAATGGAGAAGGTGATAAGTTAGACAAAGCATACGAAACGAACGCGGTTTTCAATACATAGCCATCCAAGTTTTGATAAATAATAGGAGATATTATCGTATTCACGAAGTCGAAAGAGGATGCGCACATCAGTGTTAATAAGGCACTGAAGAGGTTTAAGGGATGACTTTGAAGAGAAGTATAATTATATACTTAAAGTATATAATTTAACTCAAGTTAAAATTTAAAATTTAAATATAAAATAAACGTATTTTTTATGAATTGACTAATAAATAACAGACGATGTATGAGAATAAGGATTAGAGGTCAATATGAGGAACTGTTATGTTACATAACAGTGTATGCAGAGTCAATTCTTTCGCGGCTGCCATACAGCTTATGAACTATTTCCCACGGAACTCTCTAATTTCCAAGTAAAAAACTTTATATAATTTTTATTTATATAGCGATTACATTTATAATAAAAATTTAAAATAAAAATCAAATTTTTGGAATTGATTAATAAATAAAATAGAGGTCATCAGTAGGAACTGCTATGTTTCGAAATTTTCAAACATTTACTTAAAATCTTTGTTTCCAGAAATGAATTTATAATAACGAATAATTGTAATCGAACAGTAAACTGGATACATTTTCTAATTGAATTTTTTCATATCTGATTTTAGAAGAAAAAATCAGATACAAAATCAGATATAATATATTTATATAGTAAACTGTTCACTTGGACTTTGTAAAACAAAATTTTACTCATTAAATTGTAATAATTGTCGAAATGTGTTTATATTTAAATCTGGCTATGAATAAGAAAATAACGTTTTAAATGAAATGTTATAGATAATAATTAACCAATAATTAATAATTATTAATTAATAATTAATAATAATTAATTAATTTAATATTATTATTATCATAATAATATTATGATAATCATATTTAATATATTATCTAATAAAATGAGGAATTTTATAATTAATAATAATTTATTTTTAATTTATAGAGCAAATGGTTTCGGCAAATTGGCCAATATTTACAAGTATTCAGTACATTAAAACAAAGAATGTGATACCGCTATCCTAAGCACAAGGCTCAGGCGAGCGTCCTATGTGTGACTCTTCGGTCCTGAATCTGTCATTTTTAATTATAATTATTATAATTATATTATAATTAATATAATTATATATTCAATTATATATATGTACGGTGTTAAAACTTATCATCAATGTAAAACAAATCAGATCTTAGGAGTAATTTTTAAAAGAACGTATTTTAAAATATTGTGATTGAAAACGCTTTTTGCATGGCAAAAAAAACGTTATTTAATATTTTAAATAAAATAGCGAGTTTAGAATCGTAAAATAAAATCATCACGTACATGGATATTTTTTCCTTCTGTTGAATAATTTGATTTTCCAACTGTCTTTTACTTGCCGATATTCGGGCTATTTTTGCCTAAAAAATAAATCTAAATTAATTTACTTAATCAAATTAAATAAATCTGTGACAAATCGATTTACAAAACGTTGACGTGATTCATATTACGTCAGAGTTTTGTAATTATTACGTCATATTTCTACCATCATATTATATGATAAGATAAATAAATTTGCAAACAATAAAATTTGAAAACAAATACAATGCAATTCTAGTATTAATTTTTGTTTCAATTATAAATTATAAATTTCAAAATATTTTGAAATTTTTATATTTTGAAATATAAATTAAGATATTAAATTTGTAACGATAAAAATCATTAAAAAAAACACATTAAATGATTAAAAACATTTAATTATTAAATTAATAAAAAACATTATTAATTTTTATTAATAATTTTTATCAAAATTATTGTTTTATAAAAAAATTAATAAGATATATTTAAAGAAAATAAATTTACTTAAATCAGTAACTTTGGGTTATCATTTTTTAAACTGAATGTACAGGCTTTGATGCAAATTTTTAGCTAATATTTGAAGAAATTAGAATATGATAGCAAGCGAATTAAAATTCGTTTGTTCTAAATAACTGTTTGACATATAATATTGTTACAAGATTAATATTTTCGATAATTTTTTTACAAAAATTAATACATAAAAACATTTAATTTTTATTGCGACAATCCAAATAGTATCAAATTTAAAGTTGAGTTTTAGGAGTTTTACACAAAGAAATGCTCGTTATAATATATTTTATAATATTTCGTAATGCTTTATTATGCAAATTTTTTATTTATTAATAGTATCATTGATAAGCTGACAAAATATGATATATATAAATTGCAGATGCATGTTCCGAAAAGTGTCGAATTTTATTTTTATGAAACAAGGAAATTTTTAAGACTTCTAGAATGCTTGATTATAGAGAATAATTAACAAGCAAGAAATAATATAAAATATATAAAGTATATAATATATTATAAAATATTATAATACATTATAAAATATTATATTATAATATATTACAAAATATATTTACAAAATTATGTAAAACATTTATATACAATATATAACAATTATTTAAATATTATCAAATACTATTTTAATTGTATTAAATTGTATTTAAATTGTTTTTTATTAATTAAAAAATTATTGTTAATTAAGAATTAATAAACAATAATAAAATAATTAATTATTATTTATTGTTACTTAACAATTTATCGATTTATTTATCCTTTATATATTGAAGAATCTAAATTTTATTATTTATATAATAAAATAAATAAACAATATGCTAAATCGAAACTAAATTGATTATACGTTACAGCATTACGGATTAATGCTGTAAGAGTTACATTTTATAAATGAAAAATAATAAAAATTATAAGATATAAAAAATAATATTATTAATATTAGGTCATATTATTAAAATATTAAATTATATTAAAAATATAAATTTCACAAATTTATATTAATTTATATTTCAAAATAAGCAATTAAAATACTAAAATGAAAACCAAATTGATTATGTCCTACGATTGTACGGATTCAATAATAAAGCAAATTTTACAGAAAATTAAATATTCGCTTCATCATTTCTTAAATGAATAATGCAAAAAATCAAGATGTTGAGAAAGTTCGCTATAAAATAATAAACCTGCATGATTTGTTGGTTTTGCTCGTAAATACATTCCACTTTTCTGACAACGTCCTGCATACTTTTTGCTCTCTGTATAACTGCTACCGCAGTTTTTAAATTATTCTCAAACTTTTCATTATCACTCCGCAATTGATTTATTTGTTGAATATAATCAGACTCCACTGCATCTACGCCATATTTGCTAATGAACTTCTGACGATAAACCTGCTTAACCTCATCAATACAAGCAGTGTCTTCCTCAGGATCCAATGATGAATATTTCACCAAGTCAGCGATAAGATCAGAAATATTACATACATCCGTTTGAATAGCACAGTTAAACTAAATTAGTACCATATAGTAGCATATACAAACATTTTATATGATATAATATAATGTAAAAACAAAGATGTTACATAAATATAAAAGCAATAGCAATGTCTATCCACAGCAATAAAAAAGTATCCTCTGCATATAGGGAATATCATATTTGTCATCACATATATTTTATTCGTCAAAATACTTAACACATACTTGTTGATTGATGCAACAGAAATTTATTGGGAATCCATACACTGCTTATATGATGCTATCACAGTAGCCAATACTCGTTATGTACAAGAATAGAGGACATCAAGAGGAAGTGCTCTATTATAAGCACTGCTGGATTATATTTGGCATGTATTGACCCCAAACACATTTAGACCAAATATATTGACATGTGTCTGGCTTCAGCACAGCAGAGGGGCTGAATAAACACCACAGCGGCTGAACCAAAAATATTACTCAACATATTTTCTTATTCTTTAATTTTGATTACATACATACAGTGTGCATTAATCAACATTAAACTAAGTGTACTATCGAAATGTTACCATATTTTATCGCTTTAATATTAAATAAAAAGTGTGATATCGAAATATTACCATGTTTTTATCAATTTAATCGCTGTTAGTATTAATATATAAAATAAATTTAATAAATTAATAACATAATTTTAACATAATTAAATCAATTTTAATTATAACATAATTAGATACAATTAAATTTAAATTTAATTTAAAATTTTATTATAAATTTCAAATACAATTTTAATTAATTCTAAAATTTTAAAATTTCAAATGCTTAAAAATCGTGAATTTTTCTTAAATGTTAGCATTTCGATAAATAACGATAAATATAAATATATAATATATATAATATAAATTATATAATACATTAATCGAAATAATACATTAATACATTTATATAAATTTAAAAACTTTTAATATTTATTAACATATAAATTTAAAGAGAAAAATACAAAACAATAAGTTATAAGCATTTATAATTTTCGATTTTATATAACTATTTTGCTATGTAGCATTTAAATATATAATATTAATATATATTAAATATTATAAATATTATATTATAATACAACACTTAATATTTGTATTGTATTATATAATTTTTGTAAATAATATTTTTATACATGGTATTTGACTATCTGTCGTTATTTAACGAAATTATCGATTTTGAATTAAAAAGATTTAAAAGGATTGTAATCCGTTTAAGGATTGTTCTTTTGAAATTAGAATTAAGCCCCATTATAATTAAAAGGCCTAAGAATAATTAAAATTAAATAATAATCATGTAAATAAATTATATATGTTATGTATGAGTAATTATATAATTGACTGTTTGTAGTTATTTAATGAGCATTTGAATCAGCATATGTGACCCCAATTGGGGTCAATAGATGAATATACACAAGTGTGCATATTCCCAATTGCGTAAAGATGCGTTTTAAGATGTTTATAGGCGGAAATGATCGCGATGCGCTGTTTTACCGGACTATCGAATAGTTAAAATAAATTATCAACGTAAGGATCATTACAGTTTTGTAAACGTAGCAAATAGCTTATAGCAGCAATAAAAAGAAGCCTTTTGAATTATTTCGGCATAATAATTCCATAAAACAAAAAGTCTATACAATTTTAGAACATCTGGAAAACACTAACCTTGTTCACTAGTTCACAACCGTGTGCGTCATTATTCACCATGACAGCTTCGTCATTTATGGCTTAAAATTATACAAAATATCAAATTAGTTGAATTTCTCTTACATTTGAAATAATTTAATAAAAATTATCAGTTGCTTGAGTTGACAACTCAAATGCGTTATAAGAAGTGCCATTTACTAATTGTGATAAATTGTGCTTTGATTAATGGTGGTATCAAAAATGCATATTTGTTAATTTATAGTAAATTAGTGGTAACCACACCAGGCTGGTAACCACACCAGGCGGCTAAAAGTTCTGCCTCAAAATAGGAATATCATATGACAGTGCATATGTATAGCATTCCCCTTCAGGACTAGCAATCCCTATTTGGGATTTTGTGGCATCTACAAAGACATTTTCGTAGGATGTACTGGTTAATCTAAACAGTGTCAGGGACCTTTATCAATGACGCATTCAATAAACCAGGATCGCCAAGGATCATCCTGGTACAAGAGCTTGTGTGCAGGGGAAAAAGAAGATAATAATTTATCGAGCCTTTCATATGCATCTCATGACGACTATTTATTGGAGATTTCCAAATCCTGAAATACGACACAGCCTCGCGCAAACGAAATAGCGCATCTGTAGTAATCTTAACACATGATTTAGACCAGTAACCTCCGAGAAACGTATTATTCCAGCGTGGTCTAAGAAAGCTCTTCTCTTGGTTTAGAGGGAGTTTCTCCACTTTACAGAGCTCAATAAGTTTACGTACTGTCACAGCTAATTTCTCTTTAGAGTCGTGTGACATGATCATATTGTCAATATGAGTCCATGCTTCTACCCCTTGTTTCCGGGCAAAATGTGTAATGGCATTACCAATCATTTGTGCCCAAAAAAGTCCTCAAGGCCGAAATAAACTACTTTGTAATGATAGTATATACCATTGTATTCGAAAGCAGTTTATCGATTCAACAAAATAAACATTTGAACAATAAACATTTATTTATTCAACAAATTTTCAAATTTTTATTTATTCAACAATTTGAAAATTAGTGAATTATTTGAAGTAAACGTGCACAATAATTGACGATTAATTAATAAATCAAGCTGTTCGCTAAAAATTTACGTGTTTAAGTAGCAGTTTTAGTATGTTTTCTTTATCTAAATAAAGAAATAAATTAAAAATTAAAAATAAATTATAAATTAAGAAATTCTAAATAAAGAAATAAATTATAAATTAAAAATAAATTATAAATTATAAATTAAATTAAAAAATATTATATTAATTTATAAAAATTAATATAATACGGATTAATATATTATTATATAAATAATATCATAATTATATATTATTTATGTCCAATTGATGAACAAATATTTATTAATAAATACTACACCCATAATCTTCTTCAATTTCAAATATATAGTTTTTACATGAACAAAGAAGCAGAAATTATCCTTTATTTGATAAAAATTCTATATTTCGATAGCGCCTGCAATCATCATCAGGATTACAATAAAATGTTTCACATTTTATTGAAATAAAAAAAACAGAATCCATGGACTTCATTTAATCATCATCCTGTTTCATGGACGAGGATTAAAAAAATATATTATAATCATAACTGCGTTGTAACCAAATAAGGATTAGAGGTCATCAGGAGGAACTGCTATGTTATCAGGTTTCGGCCTCTAATTTCTCGACCGAGCATAGCAGCGGGGCCAAATACATGCTAAGGACGTATTTTCTCTGAAAAAAATTGATTATTTAGGGTATCTAAGTCGAACAACAAATTATATATATTTATTATGTATCCTTAAAAATTTTCCACTAATGATTTTAAATTTATTTTTTATTAATATTGTATAGTTATTACAGGAACAAAAAAGCAGAAATTATCCTTTTTTGATAAAGTAAACTCTATATTTCGATAGCTTCTGTTATCATCAGGATTGCAATAAAATGTAATCCTGATGCAATAAAATGTAATCCTGATGTAATCCTGATGCAGTAAAATGTGAAACATTTTATCGTAATCCTGATGATGATAGAAGGAGCCTTCGAAATATAGAATTTTTTTATCAAATAAAAGATAATTTCTGCTCCTTTGTTCCTGTAATAACTATAAATATTTATTAATTGACGACTTAATTCTTACAATTAAAATCTTAAAAAACATCAAATCGTGTAAAATCGTAAATCATTTCAAACGATCAATCAACAGATCGGTTATCTCAATAAGCCAAAACAAAAGTTCTAGAAATATTCTTTGCAACTAAGATGTTTTTGGATAATGGAACTAATAAAGCGGAAAAACCATACAAAATATAAATTTTCAATTGTAAAAATTCAATTTCATACCTTCTACAATTTGCAGATGATTATCGACGTGAGGATTATATCGTAAACTTGCGTCGTAATAATCGTTAAAGTCATCATCGCTATGATTTAAGCATTTGTGATCGTCAACAGTCACACTGTCTGTATCTAAAAGAATAAATGAGCAATAAAAACAATGATATAACGTTCATGAAACATTGTTTTATTACTTGATATCTGCTCACATGTAGATAGTTTGTTACGCTTTCGCTTATTTTTTTTCTTTTTCGGTTTATTTAATTCATTTCCATTACCTAAAGAAAAATACAAATTATACGAATCGCTAATAATAGGATCGTTTATTAATCAAAGCTTTATCAAAGCGAGAAATAATCCAAAATAATTCTGGAAATTTAATAGGGTATTCAACTGAAGCCGCAACCCTATACACGAATTTAGTTATTGAATACCAACGTAATAAGGTGTTTGTCCAGATAGATTGTATATGTTTTATCAGTTTCTTCGAATTATTAATAGTCAATGATCTCTCATTATGGAAATTTACTTAATTTTATCTCCCTTAAGAGAATTAAAATTAATTAAAATTACATTTAATTTAATATTAATTTAAATTTAATTAATAATTCATATTAATTTTAATTTAATTAATTAAAATTACAATTTTATTAATTTATAGAAACAAAAAACAGCTGAATTGCATATATTCACACAATATTTAAATAGCTCCAGTAACCATCTTCAAAGAAGTCACCCTAGTTTCACATTCAGATTTGAATATAAACTCTTTCAATCAGCGATTTAAGACTGATGGTCACCTGACCACACGCGATTCGTATTTTTTTGTGATTTATGATAATATATATAATAGGCTACCTAATAGGCTCCCGGAATAAAGTAATAGAATCCTGGAATATATAATAGGCTCCCGAAACACATCCTGTCGATTAAAATCAGGATGATCAAGAAAGCCCGTTGCGTTGCTAGTTTACAGAGGCTATGTCCATGCTACTGCGTTAGCAAATTCTCAGAGATGCCTTTTATATATTTCACAATACAGCTCAAACGATTGATGGCAGTTTACCTACTGATGAGTGCTGCCAGATACCATCAGCTCGTTTAGGAGTAATAAAGAAGTCTGATCTGCATGTAATTGAATGCCTGTTTTTAACAACATCTAAGATTATAAAACTGAAACTAATAGGCTCCGAGAGCACGAGAGCCTATTATATATACCCGTGGGAACTTCATTCTACTGATGAGTGTTGCCTAGTACTCCATCACTTCTGTGCTAAAGTGGTCGTCTAGAACTGACATGGAGCCTGCAGTTCGTAGATCGAAGCCAGTTTTAATCGGCAAACAATATTGTATATATATAGTTTATACTATATATAAACTTATGAAGATAAAGACGGTTTCATATATGGCCGTTTCGTTAACTATGGATCCGGGACAAAGATTCAACCATAAAATCACACATTATTTATATAATATGTGATTAATATACGAGACCATTTTCAAGTCAAATTGTTTGTCTGTAATTAAAAGGTCTAAAATAACGAAATTCGATTAATTTAAAGGCGCCTTAACTTTTACACGGAAACCGAACAAAAAGGGGTACCTACCTTCTTCTGTTTCATCCAACTTTGACTGATCCGCCAGTGTGCCCATATCATAGTCGTTCAAATTAACGTTTTCATTTGATGGGTCGTCTCTACTACTGTCGTAAGGCTGCTCTAGTAAATTAGTAGAATGTAGCTCACATTTTTGTTCTAAATTACTAAAATTCAGGGGCTCGTCTGGACAAACATTGTTCTCTCTGTAACTTTCCTCTTCAATAGCATTTTCGCTTTTATTACAGGAATGTTCAAAATTAGTAACTTGTTTATTTCCATTCTGCGATTTGCGTTTGTTTTTCTTAGTCCTTTTAGTTTTCCGGTTATGTTTTGTTACCGACGGTAATGGATCGTCTTCTGAGTCGGACGCTAATTGTTCATTAAAAGCTTTAATTGGTTCGATAAATTGTCGTCTTAACAGCACACTAAGTGGATATATGATCAGTAGAATAGTTACAATGGTAAAAATTGCAAACATCGACATTCTGAAAACGATAAAAATACACATTTTAAAATTAAAAAAAAAACACTTTTGAATTCTTTCGAATAATTGTAAATTATTACAAATCGCTTTTAGATTCTAAACATTAAAATACTAATGAAATTCTGAAAATTATCAAAAGACAAAACATTTATTTTTTATTAAAGTTAAACGATATTTAATAATAACTAATTATTTTAAAAGGCAGTTATTAAGACACACGCAATAAATATTTAATTATTTTATAGAAGCAGACATGAATTATTGCAAAAATACGATAACACATAAAACCACGTTTAAATGTTTAATAGCTATCTAAAAACTCAGTCTTGAATTATTCTTGATATTAATCATTTTTACAAACTTTGGTATTATTCCGAAATTTGTTTCAATATAATAATGTAATTTCTTTATAATGTGAAATATAATTTTTAATAAGGAAATTATAATATAATTTCTTCTAATAAAAGGAAAAAAAATAGTTTTATTAGAACTAATTTATTGTTTCCTGTTAATTTAAGAAGGCTTAATGAATACAGGAAAACGATCGAATATCAATATATCGTGAAATTCATTGCACTTCCTTAACGATTCATACCACGCTTAACGATACGGAATTCATCAGCACGGAACAGTCCATCGAAATATTCCGCGCTATACTACAAATTCCTAAGGCACCAGTCCAGCAATCGCAATGAAATTCTTCTCCCTGTTGAGAGCCATAACTGGAACTCATAACTACTCCGTCGCTTGGAAGAATCTAATCATGTTCCATCGCTGCTGTCTATGCATCCCTGGACAGCCATGACGTCCCTAATTTCCTTTGTCAAAAAGCATGTTCTGAGTACCCGCCTGATTGGGTCAATTTGGATTCTCTTTTTAGTCGGTAGTATAGTCATAAAGCGTTAGGGACACATCCGAGATCGATAAGACAACACAAAATCCCAGGAAAATAGAAATGGGTGACGCACGAATAGAGGTCCGACTCGTAACTAGTGTTTATACATTCGCACTTTACGACGAGGAAACAGCACATGCACTTCAGCAACTATATCCACAACGCAAACCTAACGACGGGGTTCCAGTTTATATTCGGCCAATCTTTTTTGACGTGAAACTAATTGCTCTTAAAAAACCGGAAGGTGGCCTCAGGTCGATAACCATCGGCAACACACTCCGACGATTAATCGCTATGGTATCCTGCTATCGGTATACTTAAGATGTCGTCGCAATACTTTCGCCAAAACAAGTCGGGGTAGGGGTCGCGGTCGGTGCAGAGGCGATGGTTCACGCTTGTCGTTCACAGGTACTAACGATGACCAGTGGAACAGCCTTGCTAAAGTTAGATTTTACCAATGCATTTAATAACATTTGCCATTCTGCAGTCCTGCTCGAAGCAATGCGTGACATCCCAGTGATATATCGCTTCATTGCGCCCTATTATGATAATATATCACGGCGATCCACTGGATTCTTTTTTATTCTCTTAGACAGTGGCTAATCTGTTAGCGATACTTAAGATCCTGTTAATGTATAGTACCTGGAAGACACGACAATCTCCCGGGACGTGTCAACTCTTTGTGAGGATATTCACCGCTTACGAAAGGTAAGGCGATCACTAGGGCTAGACTCAAATCCAGTAATAAATTGGTGTCCAACGAAGAGCACGTAACATAAAGATATTTTATCTGCTCCAGCATTCAACTTCGGCATTTGCACGTAGCTCGTCATATAATTTAGATGCAGTGCATCGAATCGCTGCCCCTGTATTGTACAGGTTGACAAATCTGGCAAACACTGATTAGATTGTCACAGATTAATAAGCCGGCACTTTCGAAACGGCCATGTCAACGGAATCATCAAAGTATCCCTAATATCAGCCGGTTTCCCTGGCAGCATCGAACCTGTAGGAGTGTCACGCATAGACGAAGGGGACCGGACGATGCGACCCTATACTCTTGGGAGCGAGGACGACTACTTGTTTGGGATCACAGGTGCGCCAACTCCTTAGCCGTCTCCTACGTAGCACGCTATGCTATGAAACATAGAATATTAGCGTCATATACAGAGGCACGAAAGCGGCAAAAATACTCGTACTTGAACGCAACGTACACGAAGTTCGTAGTCGTTACCATCGAGGCGTTGGGCTGCCTCGGCAATGAGACCACCTATGTCCTGATTTTGGTCGGAAAGCGATTAAACATTATTTGCAATGACCAACAAGCAAATACTTTATACTTCAACGCATAAGCGTTGCGGCGATTTAGAGTGGAAACGCGGTATATATCCGGGAACCCTCTCCAGGAACAGTCCGTTTCATATGGATGAGTCGCATAAAAATATAGTTCACTTGTCTGACTATATATGATAGAAAATAAATAATAAATCATCCGTTCTCTAATCTATCAAATCCCCAATTTCTAAACTCAATACTAAAGTCAATAATAATAAAGACCCAAATTATAAGTCAAATATTTCTATAACTGGGTGCACAGCTTGATTATAAAACATGGTTTGAGAAGAAACAGTATGAATCTATAATAGCAATATTATTTGACAAATGTTAAAAAGGGTCAAGGTACGAAAACAATAATTTACATATGAAAAACACGTTAGATAATCTATTATTTTTAGATAAACTAACGTCTAATGAATAAATTCAAAGCGAATATTAGTTGAATAATGTAAAGATGTAAAGAATGAATTTAAAACGGAAAGATGATATCAAGAAAAATATGAAAGGATGTTCAAGATAAAACATGATGGCGATCACATTAGCCCCTCAGTTTAAAAATGAAGAATTTAATACTCAAATTAATTAAATAATGTTGTTTAGATTATGTTTAAATGTTACTGATTTTTACAATTTTTATTTGATTTGCTTAGAAAAGGGGATAAACATTTAAGCGACGCAAATTTAATAAAATGGCCTGATTAAAATTTACGATCATTTAAGGAAATGATCGCAAATATAAATATATAACCCTGTTTGCAATCATACAGATGTAGATTTCTGTCTGCCTCTGTGTGATTGGTAGATACTGATCTACGTTTGTCTGTAATGAGAATAAGCTGATTCTGTCACCATACGCTGTAAAATTTTAATATGAAAATCTATTCGTTGCGATTTTCTTGGGAAATGGACGTTGTTAGTGTGCCCTTTATCCCAACAAAGGTCTAATTTCTTGTACCGGTTCTTTAATAACGGGTTATATAACTATTTAAACATAAAAAAGTTCGGAATAAGGGCTTTTCTAATTGATCATATAAAAATATTAAATTAATATTTCATAAATTCCATAAAGCTATTTGTAAATTCAATAACAGGAGAAATTATGTTAATCCTAAAGTGTTTCTGCTCAATTAAATATTTGTGCTGATATATCTTATCCAGCAGGAAATTGTCGTTGTGAATGTCACACGAATGACAATAACTTACTATACTAAGGTGTGAATTACGTATCGTTAATTAAATAACGCAATACAAAATAAAATGGGTTCTTAAATCAATATTCAGACATTGACGATGTCCATAAATAGTTGGCACTCTAATATCCGATTTTGAATAGTTAGGCTACATGTGACCTTGAAATCTCAAGGAATTATATGTAATTGCATTTGTAAATGTTTTATTCCGTTGTTGTTTAACGGCAGTACAGACAAGAAAACGACTATTCAATATTTCAATTGCAACTACCATCATCATTGGAAACAATTATTAAGTAACAATTTTTAACAATTTCATTAGTTCCTATAAATAAATATTTGCCAAATTCCAGAAAACGGATAACTTAAATATCTTCAATTACAAATATGAATACAAAACCTGTAAAACAATAATTCATTGAATCATGTTAATAGTTTAAGATTCTGAAATGTAAGCCTTCCAGATTCGAATCCTTAACGATATAAGTGATGCACTCGTATATATCTAAAGTAATTCAAAAATTAATAACATATACTTTTAATTGTCATACTATGCCATACTAGATGTTGAGTGTAAGAATATAAGCGATGGCTGTGTTACATTTGAAATAAAATAGATGCTTTTACAGATATATAATGTAAATAATATCACTCGATTAGAAATTCAAGTATAAATTAGTTTTCTTTAATAAATCATTAATTTTTTATATTTCAAAGTAAGAAAACTTTAAATTTGAATTGAATCACATTTAATCCTTTGAATTTATATATCATATCAGATATAATATATAATGTATCAGATATATATAGATAATATTAAATAACAAATTTAATAAGAGGAGGAACTGCTATGTTATAGATAAATCATACAAAAAAAATAAAAAAATACAGATAAATAAAAAAATACAAAAATACAAATAAATAAAGAAATACAGAAAAAATACAGAAAAATAAAAAATTACAAAAATACAAATAAATAAAGAAATACAGAAAAACACAGATAAATAAAAAATACAAAAATACAGATAAATAACGATAAATAATTATATAAAATTTTATAAATTAATATATAAAAATACAGATCAAATAAATGAATCAGATTTTTAGTAAAAATCTGACTATTTCTAATAAAAATTTTATTATTTTTATCTAATAAATCAAATCAGCTAGCTGAGTCTATGTATTTTATACGATATATAAATAAAAATAAAGATAAATGATAAATAATTTGTAAGATTTTATACGATTTGTATTTATATAACGATAATATTTAAATTTTAAATAAAAAATAAATTGACTAATAAATAACATACGATGTATTCGAATAAGGATTATAGATATAAAGGAGAAACTACTATGCTATAAGGTTTCGTTTCATATTCAGATGTTATACCAAAGCAGATAGTATACCTTCAATATAATTACATACGTATATTTTATTTTACGAAATATAATGGTATATAAAATATCCCATTATATAAAATATACTTAAAATATTATATAAAATATAATATAATATTATAAAAATAATCTCAATAATTAAAATTGTAAACACCTATTATACATGCAACTTCTTCCCTGGATGAGAAGCATTTCAGGGCAAAAAAGATATCTACGTTAATGTAAAGTACATGGTAATGATATCTTACTAAGTAAAATAAAATAAACAGGCATGTATACCTCGAAAACGCTCTAGACGAAACCGTCGCTTCAAACATTCAATAAAATAACATTTAAAATCACAATCTTCCCATGGAAGTGCAATGTATAAGTAGACATGAAATCGTAAATAACCGTATGTATGAATAGACAAAAATGGGCCCAAACTAAGATCATTTCTTAAATACAATAACATAGAATTGTACGGTTTGCTGGTTACGCATTTTCGAAATATACAAATGTCTACGTATTTTGGAATTCTAGTGTACTACCATTTTAATTTGGTTAATGTTGCAATATTTACATCATATGGTTGGTTTGATAGAAATACAAACATGCCACAAAATTTTTCTAAATTAAAAAACCATTATCAATTCTAAAAGAAAATTAAAATTAATTCATTTTTTATTAATTTGTGCAGAAAATTTAGAACTAATTGTTTTGAAAAAATTATAGTAAATTTAACAATCCATTGTCTATTTAATTCATAGTATTATTACGTTATTAACATACAATTTATAAAATTGATCATAATTAACTCTAGAAATTAAAAAAATGAATAAAAGAATTTACAAATAAATATATGAACTTACAAATAAATTCATATAATTTCGATTGACAAATTGTATAATCCGAATATATCCCATTATTGATAAGTAATGATATCACAATCAATATTATTGATAATATCACAATCGATAAGTTAAAAAAACGTTTGGAAGCGGTGTAGTATATTCTCCATACACCGGCAAAATTCGAACTCTGCATTGTTCGAAATATCAAATACTTTATAAAATAATCAACAAAAAAATTATATAATATATAATTATTTAATTATAATTAATTATAATTATATAATATATAGTTTTAAATCTTTATTATATGTGAGCAGAATTATAGCAGAATTCCCAGAAAACCGCGGGTTTCCTTAATCTCAGTAGACATGGTTGAAAGCAAACACAAACACGCAAGGCTACCACGATAAGTTGTCCAGAAGCCTTGTCCCGCAAAATAACTACATCATGTGTAAGTTATGTCTTAAGGATTGATAAATCCTTGGATACCTTTAGTTGTGCGCTTATTCAATCGAACTTGATATTGTGCGAATTCGATACATAGTTTTAAATCACAATCAAGTATGAGCTGAATTATAGCACATACATATATATTCACTTATAATCAGTTTCAGATATCTAACGATGCTAGATAATAATAATTATTATTCCAATACATACCAAAGTCAAAAGGCTATTCAGGCAGAGTCCAAAAAAATAAAACAAAAGCAAATGGTCAGTCAACGTAGCTAATTAGGGTATTCCAGTGGTAGTGTTGAATGGCGGCATTGTTCATGTATCCATTTGTAGCATCGTGATTTAAACGTTCTCAAACTGGGGGCTGCAACGACTTCCTCAGGCAACGAATTCCACATGTTAATTCCTCTCCTTGAGAGTCTATACACTTTTGGTAATCTGCCAAATCTAAATTTATACAAGACTCTGCTATGTCCCCGCAACTGATCTACCCGCCTAGTGATTACATCGGTGGGATAACCTACCACATCATTCGACATATGCCATATACATAGCATTTCCAAGGATATGAACCTCTCACGTACCGACAACATCCCAATACGACTTAGACGTACATAATAGTCAATACCACTTAAGCCAATACAGAGCCTCGATCCGCGCCTAAGAATATACTCCAGGTCCAATAGTTCTTGTTTAGTGACAGGGAAACAAGCATGAATGCAGTACTCCAAGTGTGGCCTGACGATGAAGATGAATAACCTCTTGAACATGTGACAGCTTAACCTGAGGAATGCATTTTTAATACAATATAACGCCCTAGTAGCTTTACCTAGAAAGAAGTCGGTGTTCAACTTTGTTTTCAAGGATCTATGGACAATAATCCCTAAATCCTTATGATGAGACACTTCCTTTAAGACCATATCTTCAATAAAGTACCTTAGAGTTTCAATAGGGCGACCTAGTTGCATGAGGACACATTTATCAACATTCAACCGTAGTCCGGTAGAATCGCACCACTTGATCAGGGAGTTTAGATCATTTTGTAACGATACTCGATCAGCAGGACTTCTAATGATCGACCAAATCTTTAGATCGTCTGCAAACGCTAGATGAGAGCATGATAAGCGGAGTAGCAGATCATTAATGAAGATTATAAAGAGCAGTGGGCCAAGGACTGATCCCTGCGGTACGCCAGAATTAATATTTACCGAATAAGAAAACACACCCCCACACAAACTCGGAAAGACCTATTCGATAGAAATTCCCTGACCCACTCACAAATATATGAATGAAGTCCATAGTGATACAGTAAAGACACTATGCCGTCGTGTGGTACCCTATCAAAAGCTTTCGAAAAATCAAGGAATACTGTATGAACCTGAAACCCAGCCCCCAGAGCATCAGCCCATTTTTCACGCGCAGTTAGTAGGTTAGTAAGGCATGAACGTCCGATCCTGAAACCATGTTGAGATTCAACCAATATGTGATTACGATTCAAATGATCGATGATTCTACTAGCAATGATTCTTTCTAAAAGTTTGCAGAATACGCTAGTTAAGCTAATGGGCCGAAAGTCCGCGCAAAAGCTAGCAGGATGCTTTTTGGGAATAGGTACCACAATTGCACACTTCCAACTGTCAGGAATCCAAGATGTGTCTAAGCTGTATCTGAAGAACATAGTTAAATCATTGCTCAGTTCGTTCGCTAGGGATTTGACGAGGAAGGGGGCAATATTGTCTGGTCCCGGAGATGTAAACGAATCGAGCTTCATAACCTCGTTCAACACCTCATCTACTCTAAGTGGACGAACACAACACCGATGAGCAACCGGAACATACTTCCAACTAAAGTCATGCAGTTTGTTAGAGGTCAAAGCATGTACCAAAAAGCCATCAGCTAAATGTTGGGCGATTAGAGACGGATCGGTCAAAGTTTCAGTTGGCGTTTGGATTGAGCTAATTGTGGCGACAAGTGTTCTGTTGTTTCTTACATAAGACCAAAACCTCCTAGGATTCAAAGATGCATCCCTGGCGATACTATCTTCGTACGAATAGCGTTTCTGAAATTTTAGCCGATTGCATAAGTTCCGAGAGTCGATGTAGGCACGTTTTGAAGCAGAAGAACGCCTAAATTCGCGCCACAATTTGTTGCGGGATCTTATAGCATCAAGAAGCTCTCTGTCGAACCAAGGAGGATGTCCATGCTTGAACTTGCAGGCACGTAGAGGAGCAAAGATATCAGAAATTCACATCAATTCATCATGGAGCAGATCAAAGACTACAGGAACCTCCAAACCGAAGTGGATACGAAGACTATCACAGATACCTTTTGGGAAGCTTGCAGCTAGTTGACTAGCATCAACACCAACCCAACAACGTTTTTTTAAAATTAGAGTTTTGTTAGGCTCTGTTGAACAGCGACAGTCGCATAGAGAGTACACAGTGATCGCTATTGCCAATTGGTGCGTCATAACGAACATCTGAAACGTCACCCAAACACTTAGTAAAGACCAAATCGAGTATAGAAGGCGTCCCTGTCGCACAAGTAGGTTCTTTAATATGTTGAACTAGTAGCATCTCGAGTAACAGAAAATCACTCAGTACTTTCCCAATTCCGTGAATTGGTCGTGAATAACTATTTTTCCAGTCTATTTGGGGGATATTGAAGTCACCGAGGAGCAAAATCAGAGGATACGAAGATAAACTCAGCAAATGTGATTTAAGAGAGTCAAATCTTAATTCATAGGACGGAGAACGGTAAAGGACGCAGAATCGGGATCGTTGACCATTTCCCAGTGTAAAAGCAAGACCTTCAAAGGAATAACCAATATAATCGCGAAAAGCCGAGATATTCGATACCAGGAGACTATTTCGCACATAGGCGGCTACCCCACCTCCACGTTTACCACATGAGCGATCCGAACGTATTAGAAAATAGTTAGGGATGGCAACACAGTCATCCGAAATGTCAGAATGTAGCCATGTTTCGGTTATACAAAATACATCAAAACGTTTCGAAGCAACTATGAATTTAATTTCTGAGAACTGAGCCAGGAGACTACGAACATTTGAATAACCGACAAAAATGTTCGTATAATGGGAAAATTTGACACGCTCGGTGACACTATCGAAGTCTACTATTTTTCCTACACACGAAACATCACTACTAAAGAGGTCTGACTCTACAGAAGTAAGGGATGCCACCGGACAGTCGGACGCCACTTGACCACCCGAAAATTCCGGACACATAGGTTGCCCTCACCACTTTCCAGCCGTCGATGCAGCTCGTTGAAAGCCTCGTGTCTTCTCAAACGATCTGCAGGAGATAAATCACGGAGTATATGAAAATCAGAGCGCGATAATCTAAATGCATGCTTGAGTAGGAAGTCAACATGATCTTTTGAGTCTAGAACAACTTTTAAAAGTCTAGGTCTATCTGAAAGTTTCTTGCCTAGACGAAAAACTCTTCGAACTTTAAGACACTTCGCAACATCCACATCGCTCTGGAGAAAAATCTTAGAAAACACTGCGCGAAGATGCACAATATCGTCATCCAGTCTACTTTGGGGATTGTTACTGAGAGATTCTTCAACACCGCTCACGATAACGTTTAACTCTCTTCTGGAGTTAAATTGTCTAGAACTAAATTGTTTAGGGCTAGCAGACAGAACTAATGAAGAATGAGTCTCAGGGGTAATCGATGGCCGTCGATGATTTGGAGGAATCACTGCATGTTGTTTATTATTTGGAAGGCTAACTATTTGTCGTAGATTATCTATAGGCCTAACTATAATCTGACTAGCCTTTGCAAGATCCTTAACGCTCTCAATTAACGGGGCTACTAGAGGAGCAACACATAAACTGCAACGGGGATGCAGTTGCTGCGGGTAAGCACAAGGACGCTCATTACAATCACTACCTGGAGGACAGTTTTGAGAACAATCACTGCCCGAGGAAGTGTTGACAGGAGTTGACAAATCAACATTCGCATGCTTGAGGGCAGAACATTTGTTATCTACATCAAGACTGACGCTGCTCGAGTCCAATATGTGGGGATGAACAATAGAATCCAAAACAGGAAGTTGTTTGAAGGAGTAATCCATCACATTAGTCTCATGCAATGCATCCCTCACGAAGCATTGAGTTGAATTGTTATTGAAGGGTATGATTGAACGATCGTTCAGTTCTAACTTCGACTGCTGCGTGAGAGAATGATTGAGTACATGAATAGCATTATTGGTTCCTATCTCAGATGATTTTGGAGTGGCCGAAACATCATCAATCCCTGACGACGAGCTGCTTGACTTTCTGAACGCTTCTGAACTCCGTTCTGGTTCGTTAATACTATGATCTTCCCCATCGTTATGACTGTTCGAATCTGCGTTCCTCTTTAAAGCATTTATTGATACTTGCTCGTCATAATGGCCCTTGAACAACAAGGAGAGCAATTCGGAGGCACAGAACCCACAAACAAAATCCCTAGACAGTAGCAATTTCGTCAGACAGGATGGAACGTTGACAGTTGTCCATATGTCGCATCCAGATCTGCTGCAAGAGACCTAGCGTTGCTGATACCCAGAGGAGGGGCTTGCTAATTTTGGTACAGTCTGATTGCGAGTACCGTTAATCTGCTGACTTGCTAAGCATTTTTTCGTTTCTGTCTTCTTTGTTCTTGCCATCGATTGTTGTGTCAACTCGCTTCGCTCGTTGTAATCGAATAATTGTGTGTTTAAGCTTGTGTGTTCGTTGGGCTTGCTTGTAAGTAGTTGTGTATTGTAATGAGAAGGATTATCTTCGGAGTAAATTTAATCATATATTGGTTTCCCCGATAATTAGGAAATCGATTCTCGGGAATAAGGCAAAACATTATGTTTGATTAGGGATGCCTTTACGTGTAACAATAGTTGTTTGTATAGGCAAACCACGTCAGGGATTCAGTCTAACATTTATCTTTGATTGTTTTTTAAGTTTTCTCTATATGCTGTTTTTATTCAGTTTTTATTTCTTGCGATCCAACTTTCTATAAGCCCTTGGCTCTTTAGTTGTATATTGAAGACACCTTAAGAACATATTAAGCAAATTGTATTGCATTTGAAAAATCATTTAAAATCATATCGTGCTGAACCACTCTGATTCAATCGAATCAGAATTGATTTTAAACTATTTTTGTCGAAACGCAATTGTACACACAAGGGCACATTTAAGTGGATACCCGTAAATTGAGACCAACCATGTACTACATTTAGTGCCTTCTGCAAACACGCAATATCGTCCAGATCATTAATGGTCCTCCATAATTTCCGGTCATCTGCAAACGCCAAGAGCTCGCAAGACTTTGATCTAACTAGCTTATCCAATAAGGTATTTATGAATATCTTGAAGAGGACTGGACCCAAGACAGACCATTGAGGTACACCGACAGATACTTTTCGAGGTGATGATAAAGATTTACCTACGCGTAAGCGAAAAAGGCGGTCGCATAGAAAGTTTTGAATCTAATGTATTAGCCATTTACCGATTTTATACGATTGCAGAACGCCAAGCAACATCACGTGCGGAACACGATCAATTGCACGACTAAAATCAAGAAAGATCGCATCCACAACATAACCTCTAGAAACATCGCCAGTACATGCTTCCCTTGCACATAGAATATTGCTGAGACATGATCTGCTGTAGCGAAAATCATGTTGGCCTGAGTTGAGAAGATTGAATTCTGAAAGGAAAAACTACAACCTCCGTTTAATTATTCTCTCAAGTACTTTACAAATAGTACTTGTTAAACTGATTGGCTTAAAGTTTGTCGGATCATGTTTGACACCCTTTTTGAAAACAGGGATCACAAGAGCGTGTTTCCATATTGCTGGTAGGCACGAAGTTCGCAGGCTTAAGCTCAAAAAGTGAGGCGATGGGCTCAGCAATAATATCGGATATAGATTAAATAAGAAATGGATGTATGTCATCCGGACCGGTAGCTGAAGAAATAGAAAGTGCAGATAGTTCTTGACGAACTTCTTCTGTTGACTCAATGTAACCAATATTCGCATTACCATGTGATGGTTCAAGGTTACTGCTAGCATAGCTATTAACATGTGATAATAAAAATGTATCTGCAAAAATTTCAGCCATCAAAGATGGCGTAGTAGCATCCACAACACAATTGTGAAGCGAATTAATCGATGAATTAATGGCACCAACTCGTTTAACATGAGCCCAGAAGCGTTTGAGCCAAGACCATATATCGTTTATGATGCTTTGTTCGTATTTTCTTAGCAACCTTTAGACTAACAACTTTATTACGAGAAAAGTTATATGCAGTTCTTAAAGTAGGACACTTTCTGCATAGCTCAAAAAGATGATTAAGCTGTTAAATAGTCTCTCCTAGCTCCTGATCAAACCAAGAAGGCATGTTGTACTTGCCTTTACGAACAAGTCGGAAAGGTGCAAACCAATCAGGTAATTTTATTAATGCCAAGTGTAATATATTCCAACGCCTTTTAACATCGTTGGTGTGATCAACAAATGTTAACAATGACACAGCTTGTCTTAATTGGGCTATATTGAAGGAAAGCCAATGCCGTTTCATTATCGTGGGAGCGGATAAGCCGTTGACGTTGTCTCGTCTAACAAAACTAAATAATAGAATGCAATAATCGCTCATACCAATATGTGCTCTTTGACGAATGTGAGATACGTCAGTTAATGACTTAGAAAACACCAAATCAAGTAACGATTCATTAGTGTTCATGAACATCGTTGGAGTAGAACAGTGTTGTTCTAGCGTTAAATAATTAACTAAAACGTGCCATAGTTCTGTGTTAGTTTTTGTTGCGCTGCCCTTTAATAAGTAGGGATCCTCTGGATTTACACCCACAATATTAAAATCACCAACCACCACGCAGTTCTTGGAAGTAGTGGAATTCTCTAGGATATACCTCAATTCAGTATCTAATACGAAAGTTTAAGGAGTCCAGTAAAATACTCTAATTTGAAGACAGTACCACCATGTCTGAACATGACCGATATGAATTTACAAGTACCTTCCTGATTTGCAAGTCTACATTTCCTTTAAATATTAAATTGATCTCTGATGAACGGTGCTGCACCGCCACCTTTTCGTGTACTACGATCGGATCAAAATATTTGATAGCCAGAAATTTGCACGATACAATCATGTATGTCGCTATGCAACCATGTTTCAGAAATGGCGATTATATCTAAGGAGGAGGAAAGCACCCACTCACGGACTTCATCAAACTTACTCAACATGCTTCTGGCATTAGTATATGCCACAGCAAAACCGGAAATTTCCGGAATAGTACATAACGTTTTTATTCGTGAATCAAAATTTACGAGCCTTCCTAGGTTCGTAGAGCTTCGGGAATGCATATAGCGTCCCAGCGAACAAAGGAAGGCGCCGAACCACTTGAAATATTCGTATCGTAAGGTTACTTTATCCACTCCTAACCCTCTTAAGCAATTTTTCTTTAGCGATTTTAGTGCTTTACGATCTTCTAAGGATAAATATTTTAAAATGCGAATATTCCCACCTTTCAAACGATGGAACTTAGACATAATTGTCCGCACATTGTCAGCAGAACTGAATATAGCCTTTAAAAATCGGGTGAGAGTTAGGACAAGTTTTCGGGTTACTTAAACGGAACAACGTATAAACTCTTTGCCTCTTAGCCAGATCCCCTTCATGTGTGACAAATAAATTAGAAACAAGCGATTGTATAGCATTCCGTCTTCGTCTAGGCGCCCTTGAGCATCAGGCTTGGATAACTCTGCAATATTTGCAAAAATCAAGCATCGTTCTCTATAAGCAAAACGATTTCGCCGACCCTTATATACCTCTCATTACTACTTAAATCAATTCCCAAAGCATTATTTTGTTCTTTTTTCGACCTTCCCACCTTTGCATGCACCCCCGCTTATTACAACCAGTATGTTGTTGTAAATAAACTTATCACACTTTTGCTCTAATATTGTGTTGGAAAGTTAATTTTGCGGAGTAGATGAACGTTGGTTTTCGGACTGATCAACAAATGATTCAGGTTTAGGCATACTTTCTATATCTGAGGAAGCTGGTTGATCACACGAGCATTTTACATAGCTGGACGTATTATTTTGAATAAATAGTCGTGGACTGTGTCCTGCATTGAAGTTTGACCTGGAACCAGATAGATCTGGGCTATTATGTATTGGTGAGTTTAATACCGAGGTGGCGTCTAATCTGAACAATATTGGGTCAGTGCTTCTTGTAATCGAGAAATAATTAATATCGGATGATTCATGAACACTCTCCATAACTGATGCTTGGATTTGTTTCTCAACACTTGTTTTGCCTTTTTGTCCCACTTGAATCGCTTCTCTGGACAATATTGGGTCATCGATACTTTTAATGGAGAGAGAGTTAATATTGGATTGTTCAAGAACATCTTCCACAATTGATGTTTGGATTGGTTGCGTAGAATACTTTTTACCTTGATGCGAAATTGAATGTTCATTAGTAATAGTATTGAGTAATATGGCAGAACAGTAGCAACATAGGAATGATTTATTTGAATATAGTGTCTTCTGTGTAGGAGAAATCGTTATTGAGGTCAACACGTCACATTCAACATTTAAACAACCTACAAGCTCTGTAAAGTAGGTAAACTTATCAGTACACTTGACTTTATGACTTTACTGGTTTCTTTGTTAGTTTGGTCATTAATGGATTGTTCTTCGTTAATTTGTTCATTAATTTCGTTATTGGTTTTCGGAGTGAAAATTGTAAGCTATAATCAAGAATGTAAGTAATAATTGTAAGTTGTATTTCACGATGTTTGATTCGATACGCCAGAAATGAACGTATTTGGCATATTTTTGTATCATTATTTCCTCGTTCCTAGTTGTTTCCCTCGTTCATAGTTAAACCCGTTTTTTGTCGATAGTAAACGAATTTTGTCAACAAAATGGGGGGGGGAATCGCCAACCAACTTGGCGTGACGGCTTTCATACAAAAGATTCAACCATAGTATTTGAGTTTGTTTTTTCTCTAGTGGATCCAATGTAGTTTGCCGGAGCAAAATTGAAGTGACGGAATGATAAACGTCATGTAAAAACGGTCCTAGATTGATTTCGGATTTCTCGAAATTGCAGTTACAAACCCGATTGACGCGGAGAGCAAGGTGAAGAAGGCTGGAACTGCGAAGTCGCATGCGGATTGTAAATTGAGACCAGCAAAACGAATTGACATGAGCGCTCGAATATCCGTTAGCCCGTCGATTTTTACGTTTAGAGTCTCCCTGACAATTTGCAATCGCAACTCAATGAAATTCCTCCAGAAGTCAGGCACTCATAGCAGAGTAAAGCTCTAAGAAGATGCACAATCCGTGGAAGATTTAACGAACCGGACATTAGTATGAGTGCATCCTGACAGCGGAACGAAGAAAACTGCTTGCTCATACATTCTAAATGGGTTAACGCGACCTTAAGTCGTGTTGGGTAGATTAACACAAGATATTGGGCACACGATAAGCGATGCCTTACTTCAGGAAATGCAACTCAGTTCAGGTAAAAGTCGTTTTAGATCCCCGAAAAGTGTCGGACTATTGCTAATCAGTTCGCATTTAGCTGCGTTTAGTTCCAAACCCAGTTTTTCTTTTGTGGAGAGTATGGGCAATACGTCACTACAAAGAATATCGTCTGGTTCACCCAAGGTCCAGTCGTCTAAACGCCAAGTATTAAATGGAGACTTTAAGCTGTGATTTAAGGAATTAATAGTAAGCGAGAATAAAAAGGTTCAAGAGAGTATCCCTGCTGGACACCGTTGCTAGAATAAATTACCCTATTACCGAACAGAAATAAGGAGTCGGACGTGTAACATCATATAACTAAAGGTATCAGTACTGGTACTCGCTCGCGGACGGTTGAAATCATCACCGATCGATATAGGCAATTGAATGCGTTGTGAAAATCCAGCTCCAAAAGAGCCGAAGAGGGATTAGATTCAAGAATAATCCCCGTGAGTGAACACTGACCTCTACAACCATTGGAACACCAACTCTTACTTGATTTGGAAGTAATCCATTGATCTGTGACGGTCATACAAGTCTCACCGCTACCTTGAGCTTTGTCCCACAAATGAAGGTAGAAATTTGGTTAGGTATATTTACTTTGAGAAAAAGACGCACAATCATAAATATACTCTTGAGAAGTTGGACACCGGATGCCGATTCCGTAGGACCGTGAGTTCTCGTAAATGGACCGGACTTAAACCTTTATACCCGCGGACGACGATGGAGGAAAAGATCGAATGGCCTGCAAAATTACTTGCTCAGAAACGAGAAGACAGAGCTGGTGAACACTCTGTATCAGCCTAACAATGAATCGAGCTCGATCTCCTAAATGGACGACCTCAAAAGATGCAGATTAATTGATAGGACGACCTCTGATATCAAATGGATTTGATATTATCACATGATTTAATATAATAAAATATAGTATAATATGATATGTCATTCATCATATATGCTATACTTCCAGACAATTTTGAAACTATATGCGAATAAATTTTACTTTAATTTATGCATTACTTAATATCAAGAATATGATATATGCCATTTATCACATATGATATACTTCCAGACAATTTTGAAACTATACGCCAACAAATTTTACTAGCGATCAAGGCAAGTAAAGCGATCGAGAAAAAATTCTATCTATATTTCTATGTATCTATTGACAATGTTTAAAAAGTTAGATTCAGTTATGTTAAACTGAATTTTTAACATAATGTCAGGTTTCACCCACACGTTTACACAATTATGTCGAGACCACTATCATACTTGACGTTTCTAATGTAAAATATGTATAAAATTTATGGATATAAATTAAATAAATTAATTAATATTAATTAAATATTTATTGATTATTTTTTAAATGAACAAGATTAACGTTATTTTTAATAATATTTAATATAATATAATATTTTAATATATTCCCTTTAAATGTACAAATGTTATTTGTGAATAATACATTAAATAGTTGATAATTTTACATTAAAAAATATTTCTTGATGGATTTTAGATATCGTAAACATTTAAAATTTATTATTAAATATAGCAACTGATTACGTGGCGTCAAATATACATTTCAAATTATTCTGATTATAGTCACAAAGAATGACTGAAAGCTTAATAAATTTACAATCTATGCTTACTGTTGGACCAAATGGTTATCACTCAATCTATTTAACTGCATACTTTAAGCTTTTACACTTTTGACAAAGTATTTGTTCGTATTCGTCAGATTAAAAATATTCGTTAGTATTCGTTATTCATTAGAATAAAGTAAAATACAATTTCCTTGGAACGTATTGGACTCAAATACCTAAAATTATGCCAGAACTGCTGATATTAGAGCTCATATAAAAGTTCTGACTGCATTCTAAAAATTCTTGTTGATAAATGGATGTTACAATTGTTTAAAAATCATTGAAATTGCTGAGAATAAAGAATTTTACTTTGCATCTCACACATATTCTATAAATATACTGTGAAAACGACAGTCCTTCAAGGATCTTAGCTGACATTAATCAAAATCGATAATTATTCTAATATAAATATCACCGATAAAACTAGTTAGATCTTTAACAAATCAAACAAGCATTTATCACCCTAAAGAGCTATATAACAGGTTAGTATACAAACGGGCCAATCAAACAAAAATCGTTATATTTCGATGCTTCTGGTTGTGGTACGACATTATCCTCACAGAATAATTATCCTGTGAGGACATCTGATGTGCACGACATTATCCTGTGCGGCTAATGTCATATCACAACTAGAATAATTTCAGCTCACATATGCAACAACTTAAATTAATATTTCAATGCATTTGGAAATTTATTTCTTATTGTTAAAATTGATTCAAAATAGAAATCACAACCTTATAAAAATTACATACTTAGTAAAGCATGTTAAAGCATAAAATCACTACTATTAAAATCATTATTATGTAAATTACTGGAATTATTATAGACTCAATAAAACAAGTTTCATATTGTTAACAAACTTTCGATCGTTTTTTTTAATCTTGAAAAGGATCCAAACGATCGAAAGCTTGTTAACAATATGAAACTTGTTTCATTGAGCCTATAATAATACCAGTAAGACAAGTGATACATCTTCAGCAATATTCAATCATGTTATTGAGACCGGCCACAACATTGATTTTGAAAGCACAGATATTCTACATAAAGAAAAACAGTTAGGACGTAGGCTCGTTTTGGAATCATTGTACATTTCCATCTTTCCTACAATGGAAGGAAATAAATCCAACTGGTCCTTAAAATTCCCTCCACAAGACGTACAAAAAGATGTAAACTATAAACTTGCTAAACATCGTGATAAGGTTGCCAAAATGAAATCAGCTATTGCCGATGGGGCTATAACTTAGTTACATTATTTTTAATGGAATTTTCTTTTTGTGTAATATTTTTTCTTCTATTTTTAGATTGAAAAGGACTGCTAAGTACAGTCGAAATATCAAATAAATAAAGTTCTTTTTGTATTCTCGGGGATGGTTCGCAATAAAAAAGTTACTTTTGACCCGAAAGCAATTTTCAACGATAATACCAGTAATATGTATAATAATCAACCAGACTCAAATAAAATTCTAATGGAATCATTATTATTTAAAAATATTTTAAATTCTCTAATCTTAAATGAATTTGGCTTAAATTAAAATTTACAAAAAATTTATTAATCCAAAATAAGACTTACCATTTCCAGTCCCGTACTTATTTCGCTTAACCAGTAAATTTTTTTAAATGTTATATTCTTCACTGATTCTATAACGATCCTTAATAAACTTACTATTCAACATTTATTAGCAAATACATCATTGTACTCTCCATTTTAGTATCGACCATGCGCACTACTTCAAAATCTTAATTTTAAGAAGACTTGTATGCATAGAGATCAGTACAGTTTATCCAAATATGATTTCTGTGCAGGCATATTCTCTTAATTAGCATACCTCCCTACAGTACAACTTCAACAACTAAAAAAATATGTGAATTCATGCTGGCTTTTGATTGCATTAAAGTTTGCTGGCCAGCTGCTACAAAGATCTCTAAGGATTTTTGATGTAAATTGTAAATACGATTTTTAATTATAGTCCAATTGAGATTATATAAATACGAAGATACTTTGCGTTTGTCTGACAAATTCGTATCAACTGTTATTACTCAATATTCTTATATTAACAAAGTAGGAAAGATCAAAGTTTAATGGCAAGTATTTTCTAATCTCATGTATTTATAAAGAAACTTTTACGACTATCGTCCTGCCCCTTATTCCGACAAAATTAGTAATTTATTATAAATTAAATGTTCAAGCACATTTAGTTTATATTCGTTTGGAGAGTAAACAAACTCGTTTTCTTTCTCTCCGAACTAATTATAAGCAACTTAATTGAGATAATAAAAATTTATTATTTAGCAAATTATTAATTTCAAATTTATTATTTTGTTGAATATATTTTTTAAAACACAATTTCATTATAAAAAAATGTTAATTTCCAACATTTGTCGTGCTATCTTGATAACTTCATACCGGGCCGACGTAGATACGGAAATATCACGCTACTACCCATCAAGGAAGCAGCATTGACGACACTCCTTTGCTCATGCTCTCCATTTTGCATGTTGTATGTTCCCGCTAAACGGCTACGCTGATCTGTTGGAACAGGAAAGCAAACGCTCGGGGTTCGGAAGTTGCGCGGATTAATCGTGTGCCGAGTTTCTGAAGGAACGTGAGAAACACTGGCCCAATCGCTCCTGTGCTTTTCACCTGCCACTGGTATGAAAATATATTGGAGGCTGTCAATGTTAGCATATTTGTGTACTTTCTCAGTTTCGGCATTCTTTGTCCTTATTCGCGCTATATACCGAACTGCTAAGGTTGCTGGGCGTTGTGGTATCAACACAAGTGTTCCACAGTAACAGTCTACCTGACGACCAAGGAATCAGTGTTCCACCGTCAGGTCGACTGTCATCAACCCTGCAGACTCCTGTAGGCTCCAAACGCGAAGGAAAGCCAGCGGACGTCAATGCCTTATTTAGTAGATTGTTAGAGTCGGCATGACGGGAATGCCGAGACTTTGATCGGCAACAGCCCAGCCCGTGAGTCCACAAGTTATCAACTCCCTTTTCGCAGATGCACCAATACATAGCACAAAACCTGATTCCCAATCAGATTGCGACGACTACTGTGATGCTAGCGTCATCCATGCGAGTGTTTATTGAGCTAACGGGAATAGCGTTCAGAAAATCATCAGCGTGATCACTACTCATAGGTAGCAGCTTGGCGCGGGCCTCGGTAGTGGTCGCTGAGTTCATAAGAGGCACTTCTTTGACCGAGTAAATAGGATCTTCCCATGTTTCTGGTGTTCTTTAACCACTGGACACTCCAACCAAGTAAACGCGGACCACTCACGAGCTTCATCGGCGAAATCTTCACTTGCTCCGAAATCATAGTCTGATAATCTGGCATCGCCTAGGATTTGAGATACAAATTGTTATGATCCTGAAACGAGGAACTGAAAGCCGGAATGGACATGTTCATGCATGTTGATATGCCCAATCCACCAGTCTTAATCGGTAGAGAAGACTTGAGCCATACAGAATCGTCGATATGCAAGTTGAGGATGTCCTGCAAAGTCTCTCGAAGCACCAAGTCGTACTGTCCGCATACATTGGTTTGGAAGCATGGCGCGCACCGGAGTAGATAATTTAATCGTAGGATGTTGAATGCGTTTCGTAGCAGGAAAATAGCGTCGTGCCTGGACAATTTCAGCAGGCGAGAGCGGAGCTGTTGGAGCTTATGAATGAATTCTTCCAAAGCAGAATCAACAGAGGATACATCTCTAATCGGGGTGCCCAAGAGAGTAGCACTGATTGGAGCGACTACCCTGGCGTCCTGTAACAGACAGAAAAGCCTCTGAATCACGTTAAGGTATGTAGATATGATTTCTGATTTTGCCAGATTCAGGCGAAGACCAACAAAAGCCGCGGAGTGATTGATAAAATCGATGTTGGCAACAAGAAGATCAACGTGGCCGCCGAGAGTGCAATCGTCGAGGTCCAAATAGGCAAAGGGCTTTTTGTAGACTTCGCCATGTCGACCACTGCCAACGCGAGCAAACCTGGTCCAAGGGGATTGCCCTGCTGTATGCCGACTGATGAGTCGATCACGTTTTTGCCAAAGTGCAGGTTGCTTGGTTCCAGGTAGCATTCGTTTACGAAAGACGATAAACGTGGTATACTCTGATTGACACATCTCAACATGAAGCCGCGATCGACACTATTAAAAACATTATGAAAATCCAGCTTTACCATTGCCGTATCCCTGTGTAAACAAGATTTCAAGAAGGACCTCCCGGCGTGAACTGCAGCTTCGGCTCCCCTTGTGACGCCAACTCCTAGCTGATGATGAAGGAAAACATTTCGGAGTATGTCACAAGCGTACTGACTGGCTAGTTTAGCAATTGGGCGGCGCAGCGTATAACCGATGGCGATTGGTCGAACACCCCACACTTCTTTCGGAAGGCCAACAAGCGAGCACCGTAAAAATGGGACGAATGGCAGGGTGAACTGTTCCGGATAGAATAGTGTTCGACAAATACACCAAAGACGCTATCAGGTGATTGCCATCTGGGCCACTCGAGGGTCCAATAAGGTCCAACAAGTTAAATTTAATTATTTTGTTAAATTAAATTATGAATTATAAATTGATAAACTAATCCGAATATTTTAAAATTCTATTATAATGTGACCATCGAAATATTCCGGTATTTTGGAAACGCGTTAGCTGCCGATTCAATACCAACATTTTCAGCTTTTGTAAGATTACGATTATTCAACTAGTTTTGGGCTTTTAGTTTCATTGAATTAAATAATAAAAATAGCATTTTATAACAAAAGCATTTAACAATAGCATTTACACAATTCTATTATTATATTAAATGCTATTGCTTTTATTTTTTTTAATTAAAATAATATCTAAATGGTAGGATAACGAGGTCCATAATTCTTATCAATATTTATGGTAGCTGTTGATTTTTAAAGGATTTTTAAAAGCGCGGACAAATGCGATCCATTTAAAAAAATGCTTATTTTAAAAATTAATTGTAAAATTGTATTAACTTCAAAGTAGCTACTCTGAAAAATTAGATAATACAATATTTTAAGTCCCAATGAAGAATTACTTACACGGTTATTCATAATTTTAAATGTAAGCATTTTAAATTTAGACAATAACGTAAGATAAATGTTCAGTGATTGCGATTAGTGATGTTTTATGTTCAGTAGCTGCGATTGATGTCAATTATCGTCGAAGGTGACCATTGCAATCACTAAAAAATAAATAGCGAACCTTGAATTATATTTAGTTTAACATATTTATGACGAATTGCGGTTTGCAAATGTGAAAATTAAAATGTATTATAAAGAATTGGCAGTTTATTTTAATTTTTCAAGTATCAAGAGCTAATTATTAAGATACGATTAAATCTAAAAGTTTGATTTAAATTAAACAAAATTTAATTTAAATTAAATTTAATTTAATTTAATTAATTTTAATTTAAATTAAATTAAAATTTTTATAAATTTTATCATGAAATTTTTTGATGGAAATGTTGTCACAAAATGATGTCAAATGATCGTTAAGTAGCAAAGAGTAATCAAGAAGAAAGTAAGCGGAGAATGAATACGCAATGGAAAAAGTTATATGAACTTGATAAAACAATGTTAAATATGCAAGAATGGATAAGTGTGATGATCATCATGACGGAAAATTTGTATTAAAGATCTAATAAAATGGACTATGTAAATTTGTATGGAGAATTAATACAGTATATTTTATTAAATTAATAAAATATTTAAAAATAATAAAAATGCTCAAATATTAAAAGTAGTAATATAGTTTTATACCTCACCTGCCGATTCCCTGCCTACCCCCATACTTAAATCAATATGCTCATCAATATTCCCTTTCGTCACCACATTGTATAACTCGTCCATCCGCAGTCGTATCTTTCCTTTACACTTGAAATCCGCCATCGTTCGTCTCCTCCTTAAGAAACATTCGCTCGACCCCCCACTTTTTTCTAGCTATCGCTCCATTTCACTCCTCCGTATTCGTTCTAAGCTCTTAGAACGCCTTATCTTAATACAAATCAACGTTTATCTCTCTTCGTCCAATCTATAACCTGAAGATGCTAATAGAAGTTAGCGAAATATCGGAAATAATTTCCTCTTTTCTTTGATCTAGCTCCAATAATTATTTATTAATAATAATTTTACCCTCCTTTCCAATCCGCTTTCCGCTCTAATCACTCTACAGAAATCGCCTGCATGAAAATATAACACAACCTACTAATTTCTCGTGACAAGGCTATATATAGTGTTCTCATATCACTCGACTTCAACATCATTGATCACTCCATCTTCCTTTCTCGCTTTCGTTATGATTACGGCTTTACTCCTTCTCGTAGCATGGATTGCCTTATATCTATCCGACCGTTATTTACACGTATGTACAAATGCATCATCCTCTCCTCCTATCCCTATTTTCTGCGGGTCCCACAAGGTTTAGTCTTAAATCCCTGCTTTTCTCTCTTATACTTGGAGATATCTCTCCCTTTATCAAACCTTACTGCTTTAACGGTAATGACATCCTCATCTATAATCATGCACCCACCCATCGCATACACGATATCTGCATTTCTGCCTCGAACTGCCTTTCTTCTATCTAAAACGTCTCTCCCATCTTCGTCTCTTTCTAAACCCAGACAAGTCCAAAACAATGTAGATCTTCCCCCGTCAACCTAATATATCTCCTCCCCTGTATCTTTTGCTTCATCAATCATCTCCATAGTCCGCAATCTCACTTTCTTAGAATTCCATTTCGATGATCACCTTTCTCTTAAACCATTCGTCCGTGACAAGGTCCGCTCATCTAACTAAATTCTCCGTGACACGCGTTTTATCGCCCCCTTATCGATTTCCGTTCTTGTATGTATTTCTTTCATCGCTTCTCTTCTCTAAAATCGATTACTGCCTCAGCCTTTTCATCAAATTTCCATCATCCTACCCCTACAACACATCATCAACCCTGGCGTTCGAGTGCTCCTACGTATCCGTCGCTTCGACGACACATCTACATATCTTGCCTAACTCTCCTGGCCACCATCCATATCCGCATCCAACTCCGCTTTCTTCTCGTCACTTTTAATCTCATCACTATCGGCTCCCCATCGTTCATCAACCACCCTTTCTTAGACGACACTCACCCTACCTTTCTATCGATGCGTTCCCGTCATTCGCTCTTACTCTACACTCCCAATTACTCCAACAACTGTGGTTTCCGATCCTTCTTCGTCGACGCCCCACACGCCTGGAATCAGCTCCATTTCGACGTCATTCGAGCTCCCTCCTTTATTACATTCAAATACCGCCTCCGTTCCCACCTTCTCGACACGTGATTTAGATTTTTTGTGGTCATGTAAGCGTGAGCTGACACGCATTTGCCACGTAAAAATCCTTTTTTAATATAAAGTTATAAAATTAGAGCTATATTTTAAATAAAAATTTCTAACAAAAATTAGTGAGTATATAAATCAAATATTTGTCACAAAATGATACATCCACTCAAACAATAATATTTAACAAATATAAAATATAAAAATTCGTGTTATATTAATTGATTTGGGTCAACATTAATAAATTTAATTAATATATTTAAGAATTATAATAAATAAAAATTTAATTAATTAATTTTTTAATTCAATTAAAAATCATTAATCGTTAATTATTAATAATTTAACAGCCATAAATACAAATGGGATTAAACATATTTATGTTAAATAAATATGGCAGAGAAAATAAAATAATTCTAACCTCATATAACTGGTTTAGAGATTTTCACATTTTCAGGTGAGCAGTAGAAACGATAATAAAAACTGAATCTATTTTGCTAGCATAATTATATTGTGAGTTTTATTTAGTCCATGTGCCTTTCGCCTTAGGTAAAATCAAGAAGTTACATTTATATAAAAATTTTATCAAACAGAAAATAGTAAAATATATAAATTAACACAATATTATTAAAAATAAATTTAAAATCATTGGCGAAAAATTTTTCGTGTAG
This sequence comes from Pomphorhynchus laevis, assembly GCA_012934845.2. Taxonomy (NCBI): domain Eukaryota; kingdom Metazoa; phylum Acanthocephala; class Palaeacanthocephala; order Echinorhynchida; family Pomphorhynchidae; genus Pomphorhynchus; species Pomphorhynchus laevis. The sequence continues at coordinate 47,269 of WNNJ02001959.1, forward strand.
TCTAAATTCCTAGAAATCTCAATTCCTAGAAATTGCAGTTCCTAGAAATCTCAATTCCTGTAACAAAAAAATTGTACGTGCGAATTAGTACGTGCGATCTAGTACGTGCGATCTCCTTTGAGCAAAGCCTACTTGAAGTGAAAGGAGAGCACTTCCACAGTGATGATAAAAAATAGAAGCAAGAAGATTACTAAGTGGTGGTAGACCTACGTGCGATCTCCTTTGAGCAAAGCCTACTTGAAGTAAAAGGAGAGCACTTCCACAGTGATGATAAAAAAAGCAAAAAGAAGCAAAAATAGAAGCAAGAAGATTACTTAAAAAGATTACTTAGAAGATTACTTGAAATTTGTCTTGGTTATATTAAGTTCTATACAATTATTCCTGTCAGTTCCAGATTATTCCTGTCAGTTCCAGATTATTCCTGTCAGTTCCAGATTATTCCTGTCAGTTCCATATTATTCCTGTCAGTTTCATATTATTCCTGTCATTTCCAGATTATTCCTGTCAGTTCCAGATTATTCCTGTCAGTTCCAGATTATTCCTGTCAGTTCCAGATTATTCCTGTCAGTTCCAGATTATTCCTGTCAGTTCCAGATTATTCCTGTCAGTTCCAGATTATTCCTGTCAGTTCCAGATTATTCCTGTCAGTTCCAGATTATTCCTGTCAGTTCCAGATTATTCCTGTCAGTTCCGCTCGCTACGCTCGCGGATTGAGCTCAATCTATCGATAAAAGGTCATGCCTAAAAAGCGCGATCTCAGATCCCTGTTCCTGATCAAGAATCTTCCACATCGGAATACAATGATGGTTATACCAGCTTTGAAGTTGGATGTGATTCCAAAGATTGCGATGTATGGACACTTGTTCGTGTTAAAATATCCGACCACTCGGTGTATAAACGTAAACATTTCACTTGCGGTTTTTGTAAATCAGTACGACTACTACAGTTATCCTGCTCCTCTACTCCTGTATCACACACGACAACTCAGACCAATGCTGTTTTAGATGTTTCTCTCACATCAACACCTGACTTCGCATCTTATAATCCCATTATTAAACCTACTCTCTCACACACTCCTTGTTCAACTACGTACCAAACTTCCATTAATCTTTCTCATTCTAACAATGCTAACGGCAAAGCTTTTCATCTCGTACCTCCTCTTTCCTATTCCTCCCCCAATCTAAATAAATCTCAAACTTCTTTATTCTCCTCACGTACTCCTTACTCGACCTCCCCTGTATCACCTCTCAATAATTTACACCCTTCCATCAAAATCATTGCCAGTAACATTTCCGATCAACCGATTCAACACTCCATTCCTGTTACTCATGCCCTAACCTATTTTAATTCTCCTTACTCTACCTCCCACGTAACACTTCCAAATAATTTACATCCTTCATTAAAAATCATATCCAGTCACATCACTGATCAACCGATTCAACACCCCGCTCCTGTCACACTTGCTCCAACCAATATTAATTCTCTATCAAGCACCCCTGTCATTTCCACTTCTATCTGCTCATCTGCCTCGACTCCTACCAGCTCTGTCCGTCCACCACTTCCACGAAATCGTTTTCCTTCGCGCGATCGCTGTATAATCATATCAAACTTAAAGCTTTCCGAATCTGCTTCTCCACAATCTCGCCTCGATGATGATGTATCTGCTTTCAGGTCTATCCTAGCAACCATTCTTCCTGATGATAACCCATCCCTCTTCAATAATATCGATCCTGTATCCTTTATTCGTTTAAACAAATCCACTAAATCCAATCATCTCAGTCCTCCACTCTTAAAAATCGTTTTCCGACATAGTTCACATGCCTCTTCTGTACTCTCCCAACGCTTTAAACTTCTTACCACTTCATCTACCTTGCCGTATCTTTCCTGACCGCTGCCCTTCTGATATAGTCCAGCTCAATTTAGCTCGCATTGAGAAACATCGACGTGAAACAAACGTCGAGTCATCCTTATATATACGTCAAATCAACGGAAATTTTCACGTTGTACACACAAGGCCAAAAATTCGATGGCGTCCCATCTCTCCCCCTTGTCTTCTTCGCTAGTCAATCTCGCTCCTAAGCATACTTTTCATCTTAGTCTCTTCAACACTCGCTCCATTCTTCATAAAGCTGATATGCCTCTCGATATCTTCGATCAATTATCTATCGGTATTCTCTGTATGACCGAATCCTGGCACTCTGACTCCGACGATCTTGCTATTCGTCGTCTATGTCGCTCTGGTTGTTCTCTAGTTGAATCAGCTCGTCAAATTGCATATCATACATCTACTGCTTCTAACCATGGCGGTATTGTTGCCATTGCTCGTCACCCAATGTCTTTACGTAAAATCAACGTTAACATCCGTTACACTTCGTTCGAATTACTCATATGCAGATTATCAACGCCTTTCCCTCTGGAACTTGTGATTGTATACCGTCCAGGTTCAGTTGCCCCATCACGTATCTTCTTTACCGAACTTGCAGATCTTATGTCTCACTGTTCATTGTCTTATACTCCTTTTGTTCTCGGTGACTTTAACATTCGTCTTGATCGCCCGTCTGACTCTGACTCTATCACTTTAACTAATCTTTATTCTGATTTTAATTATAAAATACTTTCAACAAGGCCAACTCATATTCTCGGCGGTGCTCTCGACATCATTGCTGTTCCTAACTGCTTCAATGACTATACCTCCTTGTCAATTACTGATTCTGGTTTGTCCGATCATTTCCTTGTCACTCTTACTCGTCCCCATCATCCTTCTCCGCCTTTACCAATATCCACACCAAGTCGACCCTGGAAACTTCTCGATATCCCTATCCTCTGCACAGCCTTACTCAATTCTTCACTTTTTTCACTTCCTCTTAACTATCTCTCTCCCGATGATCTCTGCATTCTGTTTGATTCTGAACTTACGTCGATCCTCAATAACCTTGTACCTAGTCGACTTCGACGTTCCCAGCGCTTGCGCCATGCTCCCTGGTTCGATTCTTGAATGTAGTCTTTCTAAGCGTCGACTCCGTCACTCTTTTCGTATGTATAAACGCTTTCTTAAACGTTCTCCTAACTCACCCCCTCCAAATCTTCGTGATTCCTACTTTTCTCAACGCCGTTCATATCTCATTCTTATACGTACTAAACGTACTCTCTTTTGGCGAAATCAACTCGAGTCATCTTCCAACTCTAAATCTCATTGGAAAATCTTAAACTCAATTCTTTCACGATCATCTACCCCTTGTAATATAAATCATGATAAATTTTCTTCTTATCTACAAACTAAGCTATCTAATTTACTTTCCCTACTACCCATAGCCCCCTTGTACCCACTCTTCTCTTTAAATACTTCCCTCCCAGAACTATTCCACCTTCTTCCCGTTTCGTCTGATGAAGTTTCTTCGGTTCTGCTGTCATTACCTAATAAAACCTCTCCTTCTGACCCAATTCCCACTCACTTGCTTAAAAATATCTGCTCCTCTATCTTACCCTTCCTAACCACATTGTTCAACTCGTCCATCCGTAGCCGTACATTTCCTTCCATCTGGAAATGCGCCACTGTTCGTCCTCTCATCAAAAAGCAATCTCTCGACTCTTCACTACCATCTTCGTACCGTCCTATTTCACTTCTTCCAACTCTCTCTAAACTCCTTGAGCGTCTCGTTCTTAAGCAAGTTAATACATATCTCTTTTCCTCTAACTTATTTCCTCCCTTCCAAGCCGCTTTTCGCTCTAATTACTCTACCGAAATTGCATGTCTTAAAGTTTATAATGACTTACTCATATCGCGAGATCATAAATTATGTAGTGTCATAGTTTCTCTTGATCTATCGTTTGCTTTTGACCTCGTCGATCACTCGATTCTTCTCCATCGCCTTCGTCATGATTATGGCTTCTCTTTACCCACTGTATCATGGTTTTCTTCATATCTATCAAACCGTACATTTCGCGTCTATTCTAACTCTTCTCTCTCCCATCCTTCGTCCATTCCGTATGGTGTTCCACAATGCTCCGTATTAGGCCCTGTGCTTTTCTCTTCTACTCGGTGATTTGTCTTCGATTTCTCATAAATTTAAATTCCATGTTATGCAATATGCTGATGACATTCTCATCTATGCTCATGCACCTGTTTATCGTATTCACGATCTTAGTGTTTCTGTTTCCGACTGTCTTGTCTCAATTTCCAATCATCTTTATTCCCTTCGTCTTTCTCTGAATCTTGATAAATCCAAAATTATGTGGATCCTACCTCAACGCCTCGGCTTCGAACCTCCCTCCGTATCATTAAATTCTACAATTCTTCCTATCGTTGATAATTTCGTTTTCCTAGGCTTCCATTATGACAACCGACTTTCACTTAAACCTTTCGTTAGAGATAAAGTACGCTCATCTACCTTGATACTCCGCAACCTCCGTCAAGTTCGTAGATTGATCGATTTCCCTTCTTGTATGACTCTCATATCATCTCTCCTTTTTTCTAGACTCGATTATTGTCTTAGTCTATTTTCTAACTCACCTAAATCCACTCTTCTTCCCCTACAACGCATCGTCAACGCAGCTGTCCGAATTCTCCTTCGTCTTCGTCGTTTTGATCATACATCCTACCATCTTGCTTCTCTCGATTTGCCTACAATTTATTGTCGTGTTCAAATTCGACTTCTTATCGTTGCTTTCCGCCTTGTAACTTTTCATACCCCTTCATTTCTCAACCTTCCTTTTCTTGATAATTCTCGTCCTGTTTACCGTTCATTGCGTTCCTGTAATTCCCTTCTTTTACATGTCCCAAACTACTCTACCTCCTTTGGACTCCGCTCCTTCCTGGTGGCTGCTCCTCTATCGTGGAATCATCTGCCCATTCATATACGCCAATCAACTTCCCTGCAGTGCTTCAAACGACAAATCCGATCCCATTTAAACAATTTATCTGCTTGACTTTTTCATTTTTGTTTGTGGACTTGTAAGCGTACAGCTTGTACGCATTTGCCACATTAAATAAATTTGTATTATTATTGTATTATTAGTGGCGGTAGACCTAAAACCAGAAGAAGAATATATGTTATACAAGAGGATAAGATTAAAAACCTCTGGGAACGCTATTTAAATGGGGAGATTGATCTATTTAGTCTCATGTTTGATCTTAAAGAGGCTATAAAAATAAATATTTAATTCAAAATCTACTTATTTTCACTTATTTTCTTCAGTTTATAATTTTAGAGTTAAAAACAACCAAAAAGAAAATAAGTAGATATTTATAAATATATTACATTATATTATAATGTAATAACATTATAATGTTATTAAACAATGTCATTTAACCATTTTATGAAATTAATCCTTTTTATTTTTTTACAGGAATTGAGATTTCTAGGAACTGAGATTTCTAGGAATTGAGATTTCTGGGAATTGAGACTGAACTAAAATTTTTATGGATAGATAATAAATAATATACTTTGTATCAGAATAAGATACTATATAATCAAATTTTATGAGAGGAAATACGTCATTAGCACGTGTTTGGCGTCGCTGCTATGTTGGGTCGAGGAATATTGTCCGAAACCTGATAGCATAGCAGTTCCTCATGATGACCTCTAATCCATATTCTGATACAACGTCTGCTATTTATTAGTAAATTCATAAAAATTGACTTTTATTTTTTATTTCAATTTTTATTTTAGTTTGATATATGTTATATAAAATCTTTTAACAATTATTTATTTTTAGTTATTATATAATTATTAAATTTTGATTTATTGATTTAGCATTATTATTTTATATATTTATATTTATTTATTTATTTTATTTTGTAATTAAAATAAATACATTGGATCAGATAGCTGAATTGATTAGAAAAATATATAGGTTTCTTAAAAATAATCAATACGGATGGTTTCTTTGAAGGCAGGCGAGTGCCGTACTCTGAGAAACCCATCGTGGCCACGTATACAATTTACGACATCAATCATATGGCAAATTTCAAAAAACTTCCGTCTTTCGCCAAGAGTTACACCCATTGGAATGAATTTCCGGATAATATTGTGTAAATCGACCCCATGCCATGCTCTAAAAAGCAATTTTAAAAATATCTGTGCCTTAGAATTGACATTGCTATTTGAATTGGTTAAGAATATTTCAATTGAACAGGTAAACCAGCCTTTGTCTAACACCTTGTATCTTCATTATAATGTGATTTTTATAAAATCCCCGCGACTTTCGGCCTAGTCAAAAAATTAATCAACTGGAATTGCGTATACCCCTGTGTTTCTAAGAATTCTGCGCTTTAGATTTAAAATTATCAAGATCGTGAAACGCTTAGGTACGCATTAGCCCAAGCATATGACTAACAAAGAACTACAAGGAACAATTTGCGTATTAATCCTACCACTATTGAAACACATTAAGTGAAATACCAAGCGTACGATTTACAAATCTCCACATGCATTTATTTATTTGAAGAAAGTCCGCAGCTCTTAGATCAACATATAAAGCTTGAATCTAGTATGGGATAATAAGAATTAACATGATTCTAAAAAAACTAAGGATACCTTTAGAAAGAACGAGAACCTAGGCTGATATCACATGCTGTTCGCATAGATATTTTTAAGGTTTTAGTTCGAAGTACAGTGCAAAAGACCAATGAGACGACAACATCATATCAAGGTATTTGTAACTTTTGCAGATTTCCAAATGCTCACTCTTAAAAGATAAATAATCATCGCAACCAACTCTACGGAATTTCACTAGTTTTATCTGTGTTAACCTTTAGTTTGTTAGTAAATCAATAGACGCACATAGCTAAAATGGAGTGTTTCACATTGAAAATATTAGTATACATTATCGCTAAGTCATCAGCGCAAAGAAGGTAGTCAATTGATTTGTAATCACGACATAATTGAGCTGGAATATCAAAGAATAATGAAAGTAATAGCTGATTGAGCGGTTGCCCTGCATTACACCTTTGCGAATAACAAACAGTTATGATTGTTTCAAATAATCGGAGATGTACAGAGGTCGGTTGTAATACTGCATATAACAGCATCAGAAACACGTCAGGATATACACATATTTCGCACAACTTCCCGAAGGACTAAGTATATATTCACAGAATCGGAATGTACAGGGACGATCGACTGCTGAAGCAGTCAATAACGTGATTTCGCAGTCTTAAAATCATTCAAAATAGACGTATTGCGGCGAAATCCGAACTGTTGGGCTGCCAATGAAGACAATGTAAAGTAGAAAGGTGGGATGTCATGGCAGAAGTTAGTAACCTATAAGAGATGCTTAATAACGTAATTCACTAGACATGAATTTGTGTTATCCTCGTCAACCTTACCTTTGTAAAATAACTTAATTATCATGGATCTCTACGGATTTGAAATATGGGCTTCGAACAGAAACGTGTTGAAAAGGAACCAGAAATTACATAAATGAGGCAACGCTGCTGCTTGGATAGGGGCTCCGGAGTAAGACGTAATCATTGAGTCTTACAGTAAATATTTGAACAACGCTAACAATAAATTATGAAAAGCACAAACCACTGTGGTCTAGCTCTTTTAGGAAATTTTCTCGATTGCTTAAGAGGAACATAAAATTTATACAATTTATGCTTTGCTCAAGTTTTACAGCAAAAAGGAAACCGAATCCTCGATTCATTTTAGGAAATCAATTCTAAGTTTTGAAAAAATTTTCAATTTAGAAAGATCACTGCCCTGAAATGCAAATAATTGTTATGCAGTAAATGGTATACAACTCAAGGTTACTACGCCCGATGGGTAAGTTAAATAATATCAGGTCAACAAAGCGATTTTAAATCTGAAAGAATTTGTTTAAAAGTTGAAACTTCTTTGATTGTAGAGAGCAAAACGAGCGTTAAAATCACTAGCTATAACAATTGATTTTCTGAAGATGCTAACAGTAGTTAGCGAACTATCAAAAATAATTTCTTTCTTTGATCCAGATCCAATAATTATTTATCAATAATGGATCAGTATCAACTATTTAAAATTGATTTTGAGATGTAAGAATCGACAATAGATAAAAAAATACCATCAATTATATCTTGAATCTTAATTGATGAATTATACCATCAATTCATTTTGTGGTCTAATCTAATAATTTAATCTACAATAGCTTAAGCCTTTTAAAATGTGTATTGACTCTCATATTTTCTCTACTATTCTCAAGACTTGATCACTGTCATTGTCTATTTTCTACATCACATAACTTCACTGTTATTCCCCTACAACCCATCGTCAACGCATTCGTCCGGATTCCACTTCGCCGTTTTGATCATACATCCCGCCATTTTACTTCTATCGATTTGCCTACCATTTATTGTCGTGTTCAAATTCATCTCATTCTAATTGCTTTCCGCCTTGTAACTTTTCATACCCCTTCATTTCTCAACGTTCCTTTTCTTGATAATTCTCGTCCTGTTTACCGTTCTTTGCGTTCCCGTGTTCTAAACTACTCTACGTCATTTGGCGTCCGCTCCTTCCTTGTCGTTACTCCACTTGTGGAATTATCCGCACATTCAAATACGACAATAAAACTTAACGCCGTGCATTAAACACCAAATCGAATCAATTTAAACAATTTAATAGACTTGTAAGCGTAGTACTCGAACGCATTTCCCAAGTTAAATAAATATATTATTATATAATGAGCGCAAGCCTGGTAAAGAGCACAAGCTTAAGTTAATTAAGCACAGTGTCGGAAACGCCTTTACTCACAATGTCACACACGGAACTAAAACGATTAGTGGGTACTTCATTCTACTTATGAGTATTGCCGAGTACTCCATAATTTTGATGATAAAGTGGTCGTCCTAGAAGTAACATGTTGACTGAAAGTCGTGAATCAAAATCCAGTATATCAAGCAACACCATATATAATAGTAGTGCACGGATGTGCTGAGTAGACAACGGTCCAGGATTTCTTTCGAAATACGGCATTTATACAAAATGGTGTTGCTTGTTAGACTGGACTTTGATTCACGACTTTCAGTCACAATGTCACTTCTAGACGACTAATGAGTACCAGGAAACACTCGTCAGTAGAATGAAGTACTCACTAGCCATTTCGGTTGCCTGTGTGACATTGTGAATTAAGGCGTTTCCGACACTTTGCTTAATTGTCTGAGGCTTGCGCTTTTTACCAGATCGAATTGCTGTGCGGACCATCCTAAAACACTAGGCCTAGATTGTTGCTAAATTTTCGCTGCACTCGTTGGATCCTTAATGTATACGGCGGGAATAATAGTAGTGCACGGATGTGCTGAGTAGACAACGGGCCAAGATTTCTTTCGAAATACGGCATTTATACAAAATGGTGTTGCTTGTTTGACTGGACTTTGATTCACGACTTTCAGTCACCATGTCACGTCTAGACGACCAATGAGTACCCGGCAACACTCGTCAGTAGAATGAAGTACTCACTGGTCGTTTCGGTTGCCTGTGTGACATTGTGAATTAAGGCGTTTCCGACACTGCTTAATTGTCTGAGGCTTGTTCTTTTTACCAGATCGAATTGCTGTGCGGACCATCCTTAAACATCCTTATATATAATTACAATTCTTCATAAACAACCTCCGGATGTCTAGTTTTTGTTTTCTGGATTAATTAACTGATAATTACACAGAGATTCCGGCCTGGAAACCCCTCCGAAGAAGGTGATCCCTAGACATTATCAGAAAGTGTCTTAGCCACCCCAACTGACTTTCTTCGATGTTGAAATGTAGCGACTTTACTCCGAATCTTTCCCAGTTGATCGAATTACTAACCTTATCTCCAAGGCTAAGACCGGCGCATCGTGAAGGAACCTCATTTCGGTCGCCTGTACCTAAGATATTATCCTGTCGGTCATAACCCAAAGCTCATAACCATAGGTTAAGATATGAATGAAGATTGCATGTTAAACCGAAAGCTTCACCCGAAGCCTTAAATCCCGCTTCACCACGGCATAACTGTATAAAGAACGCACTGCTGCGTTAGCTGTGCAAATCCGCTTCTCAATCTCAATAATGTCCCTGCCGTTTCTCGAGAACAATACCCCAAGATACTTGAAATCTTCCTCATCAGGAAGAACCTTTTTCCAGTCCGGATTAACATTAACACCTGAATCCAAGACGAACGCAAAGAGACAGTCTTGGTGTTACTAATTAACATTCCTGTCGCTTATCATTCCATCGTAAATCGATCTAGTAGTCATTGTAAGTCATCTGGACAAGAAACTCAACAAAACAACATCATCTGCAAAACACAGAGATGTTATCCTAATGGAATCGAACTGAAGACCGACATCCGTCAGAGCAGCCCATCTCAAATTTTGTCTATGTAAATAAGGAGCAAAAGTGGAGACAACGGACAACACTAACGAAGCCTAACGTCTACTGGTAGTGATTCAGACTTCCTACCTAGAACACAATCACAACTCATACTTTGTTCATACAGAGTATCCACAGCTACCCGAAGATAGTGTGGCACTCCATAGTCACTTTGTACCTCCCACAACCTCTCTCGCGGACCTCGGTCTATTGCCTTCTCCAAATCTACAAAACACATGTAGACCGGTTGAGCGAACTCCCAAGACAGTTCAAGGATAGTTGAGAGAGTAAAGAGCTGATCCGTAGTTCCACGACCTGGACGAAAGCCGCATTGTTTTTCTTGCAACTGTCCATCAACTATAGGCTGTATCCTTATTTCAAGAATCCTAGCAAGTAGCTTACCAGTTTGGCAAAGAAGAGTGATGCCCCGATAATTGAAACACACTCTTCAGTCACCTTTCTTAAAGATTGGTACCACCACCCCCAGTTCGCCATTGACTAAGAACCTCGCACGACTTCAATGAAACATTAAAGATTTTTGTTAGCCCCTTCATGCCAACAATGTCGAGAGCCTTTAAAGCTTCAGGTCGAATATCGTCTACTCCAGAAGACTTGTCATTACGAAGTTTTTTTACAACATCAATGACCTCTTAGAAGAGATGAGCTCTTCCCTTGGTTCTAAAGGCTCTACTTCTACAAGAGAATGAATATCCACCGGATTAAGGAGACTCCTAAAATGCTATTTCCAACAACCAAGAATTTCTTTAATGTCAGTCAGCATAGATCCTATCTTGTCATAGACAGTTTGAGAAGTTTTCTGCTTTCTAACACGAAGACTCCTGATCGTCCTCCAGAACATCTTCGAGCTGACCAATAATCAAGTTCTAAGTGCACTCCAAACTTCTTCCAAACTGCCTTCTTCGCTTCAGTAACTGCTCGAGCTGAAGCTCTCTTTGCCCTTCGGTACTTGTTTATAGCTTCCACTGATTTATCTGACAAAGTTGCCTTATAAGCCAGCTTCTACTGTTGGACAACATCTCTAACTGTTGGAGTCCCCCAAGCAGTCCGAGTATATCCTCCGCGACAAGCATCTAATGCCTTCGATCCACAACTTTTCATAGTTGCTTTGGCAAGCGAGTATTTGAACATATCCTATTCCTGATCAATGCTCTTCACCTCTTCTGGCAACCGAGACAAGTCCTCGGTTGCCAGAAGAGGCAACCGAGGACTTGTATCACAACAGTCGCATGCCGTTGCTTTCCATTGATAACTCCCGAATAGTTCAAGGTTCAACCGTGATCCAAAAGTTTAGTTACAGATCCAGAATAGTGAAGAGAAGTCACTCCGACTATTTCTAGACCAAAGCGAACCATCTCTTCAACCAATTCTGGTTTCTTATCCGCCAGCGAGATGGCATTCCACGTTCCTACATGAAGGCTAGTCTGCTTCTGATTTTGATGACTCTTTCGCTGTATCCGTACAACTGTCTGGTCACACGGCACCCGACAATGAAAACTCTTCCGGTCAGTGTTGAGTTAACCATTATTTTTCACACTTAATTTATAATTTGTAAATTTGTTGCTTGTTATTTATATTGTCTTGGTTTTATGTCCTTTGATGATCCAACATCACTACTGTAAGGAAACAGATCTCCGAGACTCTCTTCCGCCTTTTCGTCCATTGTTCAATCTGCCGTTGGAGTCATTGAAGTGATTATGTTTTTTCGGCAATCTCCCGTTCACTATATCCTTTGATGATCCAACATCGCTACTGTAAGGAAACAGTTCTCCGTGACTCTCTTCCCCCTTTTCGTCCATTGTCCAATCCACCGTTGGAGTCATTGAAAGGACCTGGGATAGTCTATGGAAGGAATATCCCTACGGCTGATGCAAGCTGGTCAATTATTAAGTCGTTGATCGACTAATGTCGTATATACGTTGTCTGGGCCGCTCCACGAAGATGCTAATTGGCAATAGGTACCAGTTTAATACTTAATCGACTGGCACCTAAGGCCCCTTTATATAATTACTAATAAGTAAACGGGAGAAGCGAACATAACTGGGTATTAGAAACCATCACATTTCATCATCAATCAAATCCCCCGACCGGTTTCAGCTTATTGTGCTTCATCAGTAGGGTCCGGATTTTAATAGTGTTCAGGGATACTTCACCACAGTTTAGAAGAGTTCATCACTAGGATAATTATTACAAGACACCCTTCAAGTCTACAGGCGATCACAAAAGTGATTCGGCAATATACTATAGAAATATTATTAGAGCCTGATCCTGGTTCACAGAGCGATACGGCATTATAGTTGTTACTAGCAACTAAACGGGGGAGACGGACATAACTGGGTAAGTAAATGGAAATACAATATATATCAGCAAAATTACAGAAAAGCTTTGAAGAGATCAGATCAGATAACTGAGTCTTTGTATTTTATACAATATATAAATTAAAAATAAAGATAAATAATACAAAATTATAAGATTTTATACAATTTATATCAAGTCAAAATTTAAAATTGAAATTTAAAATAAAAGTCATTTTTATGAATTGACAAATAAATAACATACGATGCATTAGAATAAGGATTAGTGGTTATCAAGAGCAATTGCTATAATATTACTTATATCAGGTTAAAATTTAAAATTGAAATTTTAAATAAAAGTCAATTTTTATAAATAATGTTTTGCTTTTGTGAATTGTACAAAACAAATTTTTGAAATGTCAAAAACTATATTAATGTTTTGACACTTATTAGCATATAAGATATGACTACGAACAGAAACATTTTGAAACAAATTTAAGAATTGATGTTGTAAATGAATGGAAATTAAAAATTCTGAACTAATATCAAAAATATATATGATTATATGAACAGAAATAAGCCGTGATTTAAAATCAGACATTAACATTTTTAATTATATGTTTAAGGTGATACAAATGGTTAGCAGAAATAGCTATAGAAATTTAATATGTTCGTCCAATTACACTAAATATAATATATACAAAAAAGACTACGATATATGTAAAAAGACTACTATGGTTCGGACATGTAGCAAGAACAGAGGACGATTACTGGATAAAATGCTCTGAAAAGGTCGGGATCGAACCGGAAGGATGTCACAGAATGCCGAAGAAACGCTGGAAGTATTGCGTTAAGGAGGGTATGAAGGCCCAGGCAATATCTGCTAATATAGGACACGAGATGGCCAAAAGTCATTCGGTGTGAAAGTTGTTGGCAGCAACGACCTCTATGTGAAAGATAAGCTGAATAAGCGATAGAAATGCTAGCAGAAATATATATGAAAATTAAATATTTTTGTCAAATTAAATTAAATATAATATATATTATGGTATATTTGTTTAATATAATTATAAATTATATTAAATGTAATTTATAAATGTAAATTATATGAAAAAAATGATTAAATGTAATTATATTAAATGTAATTCAAAAACTATACATTTTTTATCTGCAAAATGAAAATACGATAAACTCGCCTGAAACGTTGTTGCTTAACTGAATCTACGTATTTAATATAGTCTACGTATTGTTATATAATTATAAAATAAACAAAACATAATAATGCTAAATCAAAATTTAATAATTAAATAATAAAATAAATAATTGTTATAAGATTTTTTTATAATTTATATCAGGTTAAAATAAATAAAAATAAAATTTAAAATAAACGTCATTTTTATGAATTGACTAATAAATAGCAGACGTTGTATCAGAATAAGAATTAGAAGCCATGAGGAGGAACTGCTATGCTATCAGGTTTCGGCACCTAACTTCTCTACCCAACATAGCAGCGGGGCCAAATACATGTAATGATGTATTTCCTCTGAAATACGAATAAAAATTGACGAATAAAAAACAAACGATTAATAAGGATTAAAGTTCATCAGGAACTACTATTTTATCAGGTATATGTAATGGATATATTTACAATTCAACACAAAGACCAATGCCAATTTTAAAAGGAGAAAATTTCAACTTGGTTATCGTAGAATTAATAGGATTTTGGACAAAGGCTAAAGTTGCTCTGTTGTTTTTAATAAATAACAGACGTTGTATCAGAATAAGAATAAGAGGTCATCAGGAGGAACTGCTATGCTATCAGGTTTCGGCCCCTAACTCCTCTACCCAACATAGCAGCGGGGCCAAATACATGCTAATGATGTATTTCCTCTGAAATAACTATCTAGTATATTATTCTAATACAAAGTATATTATATTATCCATCCATAAAAATTTGCCACTTAAGAGTTTAAATTTATTCTTTATATTATTGTGTTGATTTATATATTTTACTATTTTCTGCTTGATGTTATTTTTATAGAAACCTAGTTTAAAATAGGTATCTATTAAATTATTTAAATAATTTTGAAGAAAGCCAATATCATTACATATTGTTGCAATTCTTAAAATTTCATTATTTAATGTATTATATTTTATATTATATGGTATGCATGAATGCTCATGCAAAAATATGTTTCTTGTAAATTTAAATATGTCATCTTTACGATATAAATTAATAGTAGTTTTAGTTAATGCTAATTTAATGTTCATATCTAGATATAAACCTTCTTTATCATTAATATTAGTTTTGCTCAGAATAAGGCTTTCTGGAAAAATTTGTTCATTAATTGAATAAAAATTATTAGAATTAAATATACATATATCATCAATGTATCGAAACATATATTTCATATATTTATATTGGATAGATTTAGTTTTTACACAGTTATGAACAAATTTATATTCTATAAAGCTTAACAACAAGTCAGCTATAATTGGGCTACTATTACCACCCATTGGAACACTTTTTATTTGTTTAAATATAGATGTCCCTACCTTTAAATAATTTTGATTTATTAAAATATTCTAGGATTATAATAATTTAATTTTATGTATATTTATATTTACTTGATGACTTAATTTTTGTTAGATATGCGTTATAGTTATTATAACATATATATGTATATATTTTTCCGAATATAAGATTAATTAATTTTACTAATGCTTCTTTAATATCTACTAAATCTAGATTTGTATAAAGCGTACTAAAATCGTGTGTATTTATATTTTGAAAATTTATTCCTTTTGTCTGTTCTAAAAATTCTTTTGTAGAATTAATACTGAAATAGTGTTTTATACCAGTATTAATTTCAATTACCTTGCAATATTTTTTAAAGTGTGCTTTAATTACTTTAAGTATTTTATTCATATAGACAGAAAGTGGTTTTAATGTACATTTAAACGCACTACATCTGAACCTAGGTTTTATTGGATTTTTATATTATTGTGGATTCCAATATAATATAGGTATAGTTTTATTATCTGATTCAACCTTTATACCCTTTTTATCCATTATAGAACAGTGACTTGTAATAATTGTTTCTAAATTTAAATCACTACGTTCATATGTTGTGTTTATATTAAAATCATTATAATTAACTTCTTTCATCCGTATATCATAATAAAGCTTTTTGCAAAAGAAGACAAAGTTATTACTAGCTTTATCAATAGTTGTTATTATATAGTTATCCTATAATTTAGTAAGTTTTGTATACATATCTTTATTAATTTGATCTTTCCTTTTTATAATTGTTTGTTATTTTCATTTTGTTTTTAATTTTATCCAATATATAAGTTTTCCAAATGTTTATCTTTGATGTATTTAAGCTTTTACTATCAGCTTAATAAACTAGGAATTTAAGTCATTATATAGCGAATTGTAATTTTTTTTTGTTATTCTTATTTAATCTATCAAAAACTATCTTAAATGCATATAGAGTGTTATAACTGGCTCACACGTGCAAAACATAACGTTTTAATGTATAAAGGATAAAACACCAATATTGTCAAAGTTCTTCATAGTTTTCTGAAAGTTCTGCTTTTTTATATAACAATCAGTCCCAAAAATAAGGGATAACCAGGAGATTGGTTGAATACATTTAAACAGATGCTAATGTTATCCGTTGTGATCAGAGTTATATTTATTTTAATAACTTTTCATTTATGATTTCACTTAGTTAAATCATTTCGCTTAGTCGTTGAAGCCGTCAAGCGGCTAAAATGCTGTCAATTGTTATTTAATTATATTGTATTTGATTGCATCTGTGAGCTGAAATTTCTCCTTTTGTGGCACGATATTATCCTCACAGGTATTGATCTTACTTTTGATACAGCAGGACGCTACTAATCAGTCTGGGTGGGTCTCATCAGCTGCTGACCCAGACCTACATTTCACGTTTCGACCCTTATTATCTGCTTTCTCCGTTGACTGATGCTGATCGGATTTGGACTCAGGACGTCTGTATCGTGATTCAACGCAACATCCACTAGGCTGGCTGCTCCAGTGGTGTAGATATACATTTCTGTATATTACTTTTGGTAGGGGATCGTATTCTAACGATCTATTAGAAACCTACCCGATGTGTGTGATCCGCTAGCGTTAGATATTTAATTATATCTAACTTTATAGTCAAATTCGATCGTATTCTATATAAGAGACTCAAAGGCGCTCGATAAGCTTTCATTTTCCTTTAAGTTAACCAATTTTTTTCTTATCTATCTGATTTAATACATTAAATCGACTGTCATTCTATAACCTTTTGTATTTTCAAAAATTCTCCGAAGCGTAATAATTTGTTATGCACAATCACATGCTTTTTGCTTAGTTTTGATAGATTTTACTTTAATAGTCACGCTTACTACTAAGCAATAACGCGGGTGTATCTACATTTGTTATAGTAAATTTATTACCTTGACCTAGGTGCACCGGCTGAAATTTACACCGTATTGAAAGTCATGCTTGTGTAACGAAATAATTAAGAGAAAAATACTGACGAGCAATGGGGTGTGAACAGATATTTATGTGAGAATAGAATTATCCAAGCAATCAAATCGGCTAATTATCTCTTATTCAATAATGTGTACCACGACAAATTAAAACGGTTGCATGCACTGAGATCACCTTTCATCAGCAGTTTTCTTTCTGTACAGCTTGAATGTTGACTATAGTTTATTTGTAGGATAGTCCAACTTTCCATTCCCGGATTTTAAGATGACGTTTGGCTATTATGCTCATTTTACGTGTTTGCTAGGTATTGCAAGCATTACCGGAGTAAGATCTTTAATGTAGTCGCTCTACTCTAATATGTTGCAGGAACAGCTCCTTTATTCAAGTACTTCATTAAAGCAGAATTTAGTGATTATCCTCTGAACGATCATACTGCGTGTCAAGGTAGATTTTAAACTTAAATTCTACAAAAGTAAAATAGCATATTTGAATCATCTCAGTTTTGCGTTTGTAATTTATAATAATAAATATTTATTATTTATAATAAATATTATAATATTTATTATTTAAACTCGCATATAAATTAAATGCAACGTTCAATTAAATAATTTAGACCTGTAATTAACGATATAAAATTGTGATATTTTATATTTTTATATTGTACCTTTTAAAATACTTCAAATTACCATTTCGCTTGAGTGTATGACTTACCTAGCTGTATATTATCGGTATTTATTTTAATTGATTTAATTTTTGATATTATTGATTCCAAAAATATACAGAAATGTATATCTACACCACTGGAGCAGACAGTCTAGTGGATGTAGTGGATACAAACGTCCTGAGTTCAAATCCGATCAGCACCAATGTACAGAGTAAGCAGATAATAAGGGTTGAAACGTGAAATGTGTCTGGATCAGCAGCTGATGAGACGCACCTAGACTGATTAGTAGCGTCTTGTTGTATCAAAAATAGTATCAACACCTGTGATGATAATACCGTGCGACAATCAGAAGAATTTTAGCTCACAGCTGCAATCAAATTAAATTAAACACATTCAAGCAAGTGGCACATGAAAAACAGTGATCCGGCTAACGGATCACACACATTGGGTAGGTTTCTAATAAATCGTAAGAATACGATCCCCTACCAAAAGTAATATACAGAAATGTATATCTACACCACTGGAGCCGCCAATCTAGTGGATCAAATCAGCTAACTGAGTCTACGTATTTAATATAATTATAAAATAAACAAAACATAATAATGCTAAATCAAAATTTAATAATTAAATAATAAAATAAATAATTGTTTTAAGATTTTTTATAATTTAAATCAAGTTAAAATAAAAAATTGAAATTTAAAATAAAATAATTGATTGTTTAAACCACATTTTAAATTGTGAATTGTGCAATGGTTCAAATTTGTTAACTTCTGATATATGTAATTAAACCATTAAATCGAGTCCACGTATTTTATACTATATATAAATCAAAAATAAAGTTAAATAATAAAAAATTATAAGATTTTTACAAGTATATTTCTATCAAGTTAAAATATTTAATTGAGATTTAAAATAAAAGTCATTTTTATGAATTGACTAATAAATAACAGTACGTTGTATCAGAATAAGGATTAGAGGTCATCAGGAGGAACTGCTATGCTATCAGGTTTTAGCCCCTACCTCCTCCACCCAAAATAGCAGCGGGGCTAAATACGTGTAAAGGACGTATTTCCTCTGATGAAATTCGATTATATAGTATCTTATTCTAATACAAAGTATCTTATTTATTATCCATCCATAAAAATTTTCCGCTATTGATATTAAATTTATTAGATAGTTATTTCAGAGGAAATACATCATTAGCATGTATTTGGCCCCGCTGCTATGTTGGGTAGAGGAGTTAGGGGCCGAAACCTGATAACATAGCAGTTCCTCCTGATAACCTCTAATTCTTATTCTGATACAACGTCTGTTATTTATTAATCAATTCATAAAAATGACGTTTATTTTAAATTTCAATTTTTTATTTTAACTTGATATAAATTATAAAAAATCTTATAACAATTATTTATTTTATTATTTAATCATTAAATTTTGATTTGGCATTATTATGTTTTGTTTATTTTATAATTATATTAAATACGTAGACTCAGTTAGCTGATTTGATTATTTAATAATTATAAATGTTTAATTGAATTATTATTTTTACAATTTTATAATCAATTTCCATGAAAATAATTCATTTCTTTGATAAAGCGTTGTTAGTTTTTAATATTAAATTTGATTTTAAATAGTTGAAAATTTAAGATACATTATTGTACAATGAGATATCATTATAGATTTAAGTAGGACCTTGTAATCAAACTCCAGTTTATAAATGCAGTCGTAGCAACACGTTCTAAAACATTTAAAATAGTTACACCATAGCAATAACAAGTTAGCAATGCAAACTGGATTTAAATATACAAGATGACAAGTACATTGTTTTTAAATGTTTGAACAGTTACGTTGTAAACTTTAAAATTATTTCTCTTGTGTATCTCACCGTATAATGCTTATCTCATTATTATGCCTACATTCAAAGCCAAATACCTAATCTTCCTTATTTTGCTGTAAAAATATAAAGGTATATTTTAATAATTTAAAAATCTTGACTGCCACAGTTCAAACATTTAAACCGATGTTCATCTTTTTACCTAAAAATATGAAAGTATTTCGAATCATTCAGAATAGAAAATAACCTTTGACATTATAGACAAAATACAATTCAATAGCCTGCTTTTTCAAACCTTCGAAGAATAAACAGTTAGCATATGTTTTTTACCTAGATGAACACATTACAGTATACATTTATTACTAAGAAATTTAAAAGTAAAAATATCTAAGCGTATTTTTAAAACTTATAATCTAAACTCAAGTTTTTTAATTTAACTTCACTATCTATTAATATCCCACGAAGATTTTATAAAATAGTCTAATTCACTGATTTTGATTATTTTAACATTTAAATGAAACGTTTAAATTTAAAATTGAATTTTGCATTTGCTGCTATAAAATATTGGTTTTAAGACAGATAGTTATCTTCTTACCTTTAAATCTACTCCTTTTCTATATTTTTAATGAAGTGTTTAATACAATCTTGGCTATATAAGATTGCTGAGTCAATCTACAATTAGTGGAATTGTGCGTTGGAACTGAAGAAGGCTATAAGCTGAAACGTTTGTTGAACTAAAATGGCTTCCTTGACATTTTACTTTGTACTGACTGCGTATTAAGTAACTTTACATACATTTATAATATTTCATATTAACGTCATAAATATTAATATTTATGACGTCATTAATATTTCATATTTAACTTCACTATCTATTAATATACTACTTCATATTAACGTCATATTAATTATAAATTTATATTATGCATATATTGCACATATTAATTTATATTACACATTGAATTGATTTAATTTATATTACACATTGAATTGATTTAATTTATATTACACATTCGTGCTAAAAATCTTGTCTTGAAAAGTAGACAAAGGCAGCGAATGCTTTTTGATTTTATAAATAAGAATATAAACATTTCAATTTTACCGTTTCTTTTTTATACGATTGAATCCAGTTTCACCAATTGAATTCCAGTCTGATTTATTTATTCAGAGATTACTCTTGATTACTTATCGAGCTCTATTTTAGAATTTCATTCTATCCTATAATTTCGAGCTCTTAAATAATGTATTAATTTAAAGTACTCATCTAATGTTAGTCATTTTAGCCAGACGCGGAAGAACAACGAAAAACACTGCTAGATGCCGTTTCGTCATCACTATGACTCTTCAGTGCCAGTTCTCTCCGACTGCTGGATGCAGAGGAAAACTTGCTAGTCCTCCTTTCCTACTTTTGGCCAGTTAGTCATTTTTTGTTAGTCATTTTAGTCAAACGCGCCTGGCTAAAATGACTAAAAAAAATTCACGCGGATTGGTATCACTCTCTTTTTGAGACTTATGTAATGTATTGATATTTAAGTAATATCAGAAGTTATCAAAGTACGGTGAAGTGAAATGCTGTGTAGAAAATGCATAATTTTGGCCAGTTGCGTTTCCGGCAAAAGGAGCGGAGATGATGCTAGCTATAGCAATTTTGAGATAACTTGCAAATATTAAATATTACCTTCATATGATCAAAACTCAATTACAGCGAGTGCATCAGGCACCTAAATGCAACATAGGATTTAAGCTTACGAAATGAGTGTCTATGGACATATAGAGCTCCCGTTTAAAGTGTAGGCATCCGTCCAGGACATGCAGATATCTTGATTTATAACCTTCACGAATACTTATTTTGAAAAAAATAATGATGATTCAAATAATATTATTTATCATTTAAATAATATATAGTTAAACTTATAATATGAAAATTAAATAACACAAACTAAAATTAATACAAATTAAATTAAGACAAATTAAATAATGTGATTTATAGATCACAAGTCTTATGTATTTAATAAACAGAATATAATGTAATTTTGTATTCATAATACTCTCATTATGTATTTTAAGGTGTGATAATATTATTATTGGTTATATTAGTTTCTTTGATATTTTATTAGTTAATTTGATATTAGTTATATTACACAAAGATTATATTACTGTTAAAAGTTATATTACTCAGAGATTAAAGTTATATTACTCAAAGATTACTGAATGTAATGGGGGTCTTTACTCTTAATCATTGATTTTTTATTTCAGATTTTTCTGCTAATCGTGGAAATGATCATTAGCTTTTCTGATGTTTAAATAGGACTTGATATTCTGATTTTGCAAGACTCATTTCCAGAGATTTGATCTACATAAATAGTCGATTTTCAAATGTTTAAAGTTCTGCTTGTCTGCTTAATTACATCATATCCGTTTACTGCCAAATCATTTTTAGACAATAATAAAGGTTAGTCCTTTTATATATGAAAATAAACCTTTAACCTAAGTATCTTGTATGCCGTAACTCATTTATGATACCCAATAAGAATTTAGCGACTGGTATTTGAATTTAGAGTCGATAGGCATATATCGGACATGTAAGTGTGGAACAAGCGAAGGATACCATTCAGAAAATAATATGGAATGTCAAATGAATGATGGCAATTCAAGTACATGTAGAGGCCAGATGTGCTTTCGGACATGGTATTCCTATAGGGACAATGATCAAAATGGTAGATTTATCAACGTGATTGGTGTCACTGACGGGTAA
Organism: Pomphorhynchus laevis; assembly: GCA_012934845.2. Classification (NCBI taxonomy): domain Eukaryota; kingdom Metazoa; phylum Acanthocephala; class Palaeacanthocephala; order Echinorhynchida; family Pomphorhynchidae; genus Pomphorhynchus; species Pomphorhynchus laevis. The sequence continues at coordinate 69,659 of WNNJ02001959.1, forward strand.
AGCAAATTGGTAATTAGGTTTATTATTTCTCATTAGATGTGTAAACTTTTCCAACGCATCACCGACGGCGGTTTTGCAAAGATTACTCTTTTGCGCGAATCGAAATATAGCGGAGATAAGAAATTGCTGTGATACCGGAAACTTGTGCAATCAGAATTTAATGCTTTCAAAGCAGGACTATAAATGGCTAAAACGCAATTCAGTCGGTAAGTAACTCATTTACACTAAATGCAAAATGATCATTATATGCAAAATATGAAAAACTTAGTTTTTTAATTAATGTTTCATACAGATCTCCATTTTGAGTATCAATTTCTAGAGAATTATTTTCTATCTTTTATCATCTTATGCGGACATCAGTCGATCACTGCAAAGAGCAACTTTCTAGCTTTTGCAGTTTAATTTCAGTTTAATTGTAGATTTAACTGTTATTTTACCCTGGCCTTCATTAATATTTTCTACAGACTACATTTCTCGTACTGCTTAAAAATCACCCTTATTAAGTAAAGCATATCAAACTTGACAATCAACCAAACATGTTTTCAACCACATCTCATAGTTCGGTTTCATCAAAATGATGAACATTCTCGAGCTTACTCTCGTTGAGGCATATGAACTTAAGCTAAGTGGTACTTGCTGGTTTAAATATTATATTTTGCTCATAATATATTGAATTATTACTATCACCACTTTGTGATTGCAATTTACGTTATTGACTATTTTTTGACTAAATGTGGCATTCCAACATTACGTGACATAATTTCAAAAGACGATTTTTTCTGCTTAAATTTAAAGCGTGTTTTGTAATACTTTGCTAGTTATACAGGCGAAATGATTGTTATAATCTTCTTAAAGCTTATTTAAATCAAAATGATAAATTTTTTCTACGGAAGAAACCAAGGATTATTTTGCATTCTCTTGGTTTGAAACAATTTAAAATATAATCGTTTTTCAGCAGTTTAGCTAATTTGATGATACGAGATAATTATCTTGCATTAGTTAATTTATTAAATACGGTGTATTTATGAGCGATTAATTATTAGCAAAAAAACGATGTTAATTATCCTACGACCAACAGAGATCATTTGATCATCAAAACAATTACGACAATAATAGTACATCACAGAAAAGCATCTGTAACGTAAAAAAGCATCACAGTACAACAAAGCAAACAATTATAACTAAGAAACTAAAAGAAAGTATCCACAATAAATCTCAGGAGAATTCACACAGATCAAAAATACTCTGATCATAACTTAAGGATCAATACAACTGTTCTAAAGTGTGCTAATAATTCCATTGAATTCTTCGAAAGCAGCAGCTTATCAAAAATGGTTTGCTGATCATCAAAATATCCGTATATTACGCATCAAATATACAAAAATTCCAGTTTAGACACTTTGATAACGATATGAAGAACTGAATAAATGACTCACCAAAATGCTGTTTTATGAAATATCTCTAATAATTCAACTCTAATGTTCAAATTATCAGGTTATTAGTGTCTTATAAAGTGATGGAATCGACCATCCTTGACATAATGCGCCTTTTAAGAGTGCATCTTTTTTTGAAATTTTTATTGGGTTCATCCCATTATGATCTAGCGTTAAAGGCAGAATATTAAGAAATATTGCTAATCTCTAATTGCATAAGTAATTTCCTTGATAGATTTCCTATTTAAATTACCGAAAAAATTAAAAACGGGTGATGATGAGACCCTTTATCGGAATGTAGGTTATGTAATTTTGATTTGTAATTCTGAAAATTAATTAATTGATTTATTTTTAAGCGATAAGATGAAATGTATAAGCAAGCGAGAAAGAATAAAATTATGTTTCGTTTTTATCAATTTACCTGCAGAAAATCGCTTCTCGCATATTTGCGCAATACACAATTTACAAATAGCCCATCAAATTAAATTATAATTGTATCTTTTACAATGCGCTTATCGCCAAACTAGACAATGATAATTTTCTTTGTAAAAATGTTAGCTATTACACCGACACACGCATTTTTTGCTCTTATTATAAGCCAAATCTCGTAATATAATTGAAGTCTAGATTCGCGGGGTTTATAACTTTAATACACATTCATAACCCATGCTAACGTTTCTAACGTTATTGTTAGTGACTGTATAATGATATTCACTTATCCCATTTCTCTCAATTAATCCTCTGATCGAGTTCTGGTACGCTTCTTGACTTGGAAAATAAAGTGCTCACTAGACTATAAATTGAAATTTTGTGAAATTTCAATTTATGAAATTCAATAAAATGTATATTAAGCTAAATTTTACTTTTTTAAACTAAATTCTTTGAATTTACATAAACTAAAATTTGCTCAATTATTAATTTAAGTTAAAAATGTCATTTGAATTTTTAACAGTCCTTAGGATAATAGTTGCTGCTATTAAAATTTCTAAGCTAAAATGTATATATTTAAAGTAAATAAAATAAAAGAGTCTGGATTTAATTTTGTAATTTATCTATTTTTAGAAATATATTCAGAAATTAAATATCTTTCGATAATTATTAAATTAGCTAAATATTAATTATTCATCGCTAATTATTAAATTTTTTTCAGCTAATAATTCATTTATTAGAATGAATAATTATTAATTAATTAATAATTATTAATAAATATATATTAATATATATATTAATATATAATATTAATATATATAATATATTATATTATATATATAATATAATAATTCATTTATTAATTCATTTAGATTATCGTTTCCTGTTAAAATCGACTATTTGTAGGTACAATTAAATGTTTCTTTAGCTATTTTTGTCTAATTGTTCAGTGCGTAATAAAATAGTCACAATTCTTCTTGTATGCATATCGTTGTCGACACTGCCCGCTTTCATTGCTTCACGAATGGTATGGAGGTAAGTGCTATCGGATTTATTCAATTAACGAAATGACTGGTTAATGTTAAATTTTGGTTACAAAATTTTTAATTTACTACATAGCTTATTCTTTATTTAATCATGATATCATCAATAATATAAATTATTCGCAAATAATTTATACCATTATATAATAATTGTATAATAATAAATTAAGTTAAATTAAAAGAATAAAATTAAATATCGAAAGAATTAATAATTAATTAATTAAATTCTAAAGAATAAATAATTACCAATTTTATATTATTTGATTTTATTAAAATAAAATATAAAACACATTTTCAAATCAGTTTATCGTTTTATCAATGTTATAAAATCATCAAATATTTGTTTATTTATTGTAACAAATCAACAAATTTATTTATTTCTCCATTATAATAAATAGAAAAATAAATTATCAAACTTTATTGAAAATTAGCAGAAAAATAATGTAGTATCAGAAATACGTAGTTTCAATATTTCAGTATTTTTTATATTAACGGGAAAACAAAGTCCACAGGTCAATAATAACTTGTAAGAAGAATAATTCAGATAAATGAGTTTACGTGTTTTATAAGATATATAAATAAAAATTGTTGTATAAGTTTTTATACAATTTATATCAAGTCAAAACTTAAAATTTAAATTTAAAATAAAAATCAATTTTTATGAATAGATAATAAATAACATACGATGTATCCGAATAAGGATTAGATGTCATCAGGAGGAACTGTTATTTTATCATGTTTCGGCCTCTAATCTTCGACTCAACATAGCAACGGGTCCAAATACATACTAATGACGTGTTTCATCTGATGAAATTTGATTATCTATTCTTCTTTTTCGCGTTTTCCCGCTCAATTGCAGGGTCCGCTGTTTCTGCTGAGTCCCCTCCACCAGATCTAGAGAGTCTTCTAGCTTTGCGTTGACGGTCTTCATATCTGCATTCACTGTATCTAGCCATCACATCCTTAGACGTCCTCGTGGTCGGCGACCCTCGGGGTTCAACCTCATCGCCGTCTCTACAACAGATTTTCCGTTTCCACGTGATATGTGCTCATACCAGTGTAGCCAGACCTGTCTCATCTTATCTGTAATTGGTGCAACCCTCATTTTCTGCCTTATGGTTTCATTTCAGATGTGGTCAAGGAAGGAGGAACCCAGTGTCCATCGCGGAATTATTTTTTATTTATAAAAAATATAATTAGATAACATTTTATATAATTCATATTTATCAAATCAAAATTTAAAATAAAAATCAATTTTTATGAATTAGATAATAAATAGCATACGATGTATCCGAATAAGGATTATAGGTCATCAGGAGGAACTGTTATTTTATCATGTTTCGGCCTCTAATCTTCGACTCAACATAGCAACGGGTCCAAATACATACTAACGACGTATTTCCTCTGATGAAATTTGGTTATTTACTATCTTATTTTATTACCTTATTATCCTATGCGTTAATCGATAAATTGCGTGAAAATTACCGTAAAGAAGTTTATATAGTGCACTGCGGTGTCTTTTATGTCAAAATGTACGAGCCTGTATGGTATCCGATGGGTAACCATCATAACCATGCACAATGTATCTCATTGTTGACAAATGTAATAAGGTAATTATATCTTTGATTGTGCATAATTTTAGTAGTAACATACGATGTATCAGAATAAGGATTATAGTTTATCAGGAGGAAATACTATGCTCTCAGGTTTCGTCTCCTAACTCTTCTATTGAACATAGCAGCGGGGCCAAATACATGCTAATGATGTATTTCCTCTGATAAAACTATCTAGTATATTATTCTAATACAAAGTATATTATTTATTATCCATCCATAAAAATTTGCCACTTAAGAGTTTAAATTTATTCTTTATATTATTGTGTTGATTTATATATTTTACTATTTTCTGCTTGATGTTATTTTTATAGTAACCTAGTTTAAAATATGTATCTATTAAATTATTTAAATGATTTTGAAGAAAGTCAATATCATTACATATTGTTGCAATTCTTAAAATTTCATTATTTAATTTATTATATTTTATATTATATGGTATGCCTTAATGCTCATGCAAAAATATGTTTCTTGTAAATTTAAACATCATCTCTATGGTATAAATTAATATTAGTTTTAGGCTAATAAATAAAGGTTAATAGAAGTTAATTTATAAAAGTTAATTTAATGTATATACAGTTGATAATATAACCGTCAAGTAGTGAGAATAAGAATATAGAAGGATGTCATATTGCATGATGTGAAAACTAAACATTTGAATTATGCGCGACAAATCACCAACAAGAAGCGAGAAAAGACGGCTCCTTGAGAAATCCTGCGTATAAGATGATATGTACATGAAAAGTTGGTCCACAACGGGATGGAGAAGGTAAGCTGGGAGAGGTAGGATGCGAACTACGTCACAGTGTTACAAGAGAAAGTTAGCGACGACGATGGAAATATAGAAGAAGTGAGTTGTTAACTATATCAAAGGCTGCTGAAAGGTTGAGATATATCACAACACTGCTAAAACGGCGGTCGCAAGTAGCAAGTCACTTAGAACTTTATGACATGCTGTTTTGGTGGAATGGTTTTGACGATAAGCAAATTGGAAAGGTGAATATAAGTTAAAAGAGGAAATATAAGAACGAACTATTGGATTAGACGTTTGAGGAGTTTGAAGATGTTTAAAAAGTTGGATATATGAAGATATGATGATGGAGTACTGGGATCGAGGGTCGATTTATTAAGTAGAGGACCAACGATGACGGCCTTTCAGGAGTAAGAGAAAGTGTTACTACGAATGGAAGAATTGGAAAGGTAGGGGCAATGGGTGGACAAATTAGCTTAAGAATATAAGTTGGAATTGAATCTATCTGGGAATACGAGTTATTCAGGAGTAGGGCAGTTAAATAAACCTCTATTATGGATACGGACAGAAGATGGAACAGTTCAGTAAAGAAAGGGTGGTATGTTACAGAATATGACGAATGAAAAGTTGATACTTTTGAACAGCAAGTAAGAATATGCTTTAAGATCAAGTTCGGAACACGATGTTGAGGAGGTGCCAGCGAGAATAGAGTTTAAGATTTTCCAAGAATCTATCGGATTATAGGAATACCCAAGTTTATACTTCCAGAATGTTAAAGATTTTGATGAATAAGGATATGTTGAGAGTGTCGGTGTCGAAGAGAGTCAAGATGATGCTTATGAGTACAAAGATTGATGCAGCGTCTGAGATGTCGTACGTAAATTCGTTGAAGGTGACGCAGATTGTGGTGTTTGGACATGCAACAATCAGAATCAAGCCAAGGAGCATGGTGAGATCGTTTCATAACGTGCAAACTTAAAGGAAAAATGCAATCAAAGAAGGTAGTCAACTCGAAGTCAACTAAATAGATAACTAGTTAGAACTTAGTTGTGAACTCAATGGCGAAGTCATTGAGGAGCGAGAGATTGTGGATATAAGATCATTGAATTGTAATTTGCTCCATGAATGGGAGAAGAACGCTAAATTAAAATATGACTGGGCACCTAGATTTTGACATAGAGACAGTAGAAAGTGATCAAAAAATCCGATATCATAGGTGGACATCGAGTAAGCCAGCTCAGGATGATAAGGTAATGCAATGCAATCGAGAGTTCCACCATGAATATGAGTACCATTAGTCGGTATTATTGAGTATTGTAATCGTTGAAAGAGGTGACTAGTTTTATATTATTAGGATGATAAGGGCGATCTAAACGGATGTTAAAATCATCAAGTACATGGGTAGAGATGGTGGTGAGTGAAGTGTATTAGAGTAAATCAGAGAGTTCGACAAATTAAGCGGTGAAAGGTTCACTAGAACCTGAGCGGTGAAGATAGCGAGGTTTAAAGTAGATGGCAGAAGTGAAAATTGACAGAGAAGGAGTTCGAACGTTTTTGCGATAAAAGGGCACGGATCTGTTTTGGAAGAAGATGATGACAAGAAAAGACAATAATGCCACCATAGTTAGAAAGGGAAGCGTGACATTCACTAAGAAAGTACTGGTTTTGTCTACCAGAGTAATCTTATGATCGGATACTCTTAATAGCAAGGTCGTCGCCATCACATTGCTAGCATTCAGTAAGACATATCAACTCCCGAGATTGTTGAAGAAATAGGTTAATAACGATATCGACTTTATGAATGACTGAGCAGATATAAAGAAGGCCGAGGCGGAAGAGCGGATTATTAGTTCAGTGGGTTATAAGACAATATGACATTTGTAAGACACTGTGGAGTTATGAAGTTGTAAATATTGCAATTGGTCTATTATAACTTGACTTGATGTTTATGTTTGACAATATAGTGTTTAAAGGAAGAAAAACTTGTGGAAGAATGATAATTGAATAGCTGTTTTGGGTATGTGGTAAATTGACGATTAGAAACATGATGAATAGGTGATAATTGTTCGTGTAATCAATTTTCGAAGTGGACACCGAGAATGTCAAGATGCGACCACGTCGAATAACAAAGCATTTGGTTAGATTTGCATTCACGAGTGCATTTTTTCGAGAGTTCTGGTTGCACGTAGGCTGATAACGGACATGTTTTGTTTGTAAGTTGCTACCAGCTTGAATGCATTTTTGGACAACAGATAGAAGAAGCGTAGTTCGTAAAAATGGTGGCGCATCTTCTCTAATACCCATTAGACGGCAAAATTTAACATTTTGAATCTCAATTGAGATGAAACCCAATTCTTTTAGTAATACAGGAACTTCTTTCTCGTCATCTTATGATGCAATTCCTTTGAAAATTACATTCTTTGACTTTCTAAAGTCTTCTTTTATTTCTTTACGAAGGCTTGATGTATCTATATACAAAGACGATGAGTTGAATGTAAACTGGAGTAATCAGATTAATACGATCCTATTAGAATGCTTCTAATATCATCGTTGCGGATTTCAATTCTTAATTATAATTACAAATTTTTCGTCCTAATGGTGGTAGGAGTATATACCTTATTTTAGGAATATATTTACTTAAATCTGACCCTATTATTTCTTTACTTGTAGAATTATTTAAAAGTCCCGCTATATACATGTTATCTATACATTTATTAATGAAGTTTATGCTTAATGTATATTTTCTATTGTTATTATTAACATTTATTGTACGATTATAGTATTTTGTATTACAATAACTGTCTATTGTACAACTTAGCCTATCATACTCGTTAATTAATCTTTAATTTATTAACCAAATGATATCTTTAGAAAAACTTCTTATATTTACATAAAGATCTTTTAGCTTATTATCACTTAAAAGTTGTTTTAATATTTCTAATTGTTCATTTATATACATATCTTTTTTAATATTTTTAACTCTATTTTTCTTATTCCTTTTATCGCCATGACTTCTTGGTTTGCGTTTAACCGGATTATTATAATATAGTTGTTTATTATGTACTATACTACTTCTGCCAATTCCTTGTACCACGTCATTCAATCCTAATGGGTACATGGAATTAAGCGTTTAAATCCAAAAATCTTCTTTTTCTAATAGTTTTTGATTTAATATTGATATGTTTTCTTCGATAATATGTTCTAAAATAAATAATTTACAGTTTTTAATATCATGTCCTATTAATCTCATATGTTTATAAAATATAGTATTTTATAAATACTATATAAATATTAGGATACTATACTCTAAATATAGGATACTGTAAATATTTCATATTTACGGTATCCTATATAGTTTGACTATTATGCTGTATATTAGATTAGTTTTGTTGTCAATACGTTTTTCTAAATATTGGATTTTATTAATATTAGTTACAATTATTAAATCAAATATTATTATTTATAACATCACAGAATTTACAACTTTTTCTGTTGCATTTGTAAAATTTAAAATTAAAATATTTAGTTTTTACGGAATAGATCATCAGGAGGAACTGCTGTGCTATCAAGTTTCGGCCCCTATTTATCTAGTCAACATAGAAACGAGGCCAAATACATGCTAATGATGTATTTCCTTTGATTAAATTCGATATCTAGCGTATCAACTATTAAATAAATTGCTTTATAGTTTAAATAAATTTTTAATAATATTTTATTGATTTATATATTGAAAATTTAAATTTTAAAAATTTTTGTTGATGTAAATTTTACATTATAAGAAAGAAAAAATAATCAAACTTGCTTGAAAATTATCAGAAAAATAGTCGTAATCAATAATACATAGTTTCATTATATTTCTCTCAGAGGGTATATTGCACGGAAAACAAAGTCCACGCGTCAATAATAACATGTCAGTAGAACAGAGCTTTATTATTAAACTCAAATAACTTTATTGTTAGCATAAGTTAGAAAAAAAAATTTTAATTATGATTTTGTTGTATAATTAATTTTATAATTAATTTGTAAATTGTCTACTTAAATATGATGAAGTATAAATTTTAACTGTATTTCATCAAGTTGATGTTCGAATAAAGTATACTCACATAGGTCATGTAACAACCTATATATAGTACTAACCTTCAATTAATGTGATCAATTAAGGTGATATTACGAATATGTCTTGTTTTAAGGTTGCTGCAGAGTGGCGGTTTTATAAATAAACTGCTAAGATAATCTTATTTTACATGGCTGTTTTATTAATATATGGTGCATTAAACTAATTTACTTAATATAAAAAATAAATTAAATAAATTAAATTTATGAAATTTATTAAAAAAATTTCAAATAAATTAAATTTAACTAAATAAATTTACTCGATATAATTTAATCGAAATAATGTTGTAATAAATTTTTTTATTAAAATTTTTAAATTTTTATACGTTATATCATTTTAGACAGTTGACTAGAAAACAAAAGATGAAGATATACAAGTATTTAAGTTGCTTACTTGATCATTTCCGAATTTCTAAAGTGCATGGCAAAGCTGTAGCAGTTTCGCAAAAAGATAAACTTCACGAATTGAGAGAAGACATTTCGGGAAGTGGGAGTGGAAGCGGCTTGCCATTGCTTGTTCAAAGAACAATTGCTCGTCAAATTCGTTTAGTAGAAGTAATCGGAAGAGGCCGATTTGGAGAAGTGTGGCTAGGACACTGGCATGATGAATGCGTTGCAGTTAAAATTTTTTCAGCTCGTGATGAACGATCATGGTTTCGTGAAACGGAAATCTACCAAACAGTTTTAAATAGACATCTTAATGTGCTTGGATTCATTGCTGCTGATAACAAAGGTTATTTGCATTTTACATTTGTAATAAATATGTAATGGTTTGTTGCAGTAAACATTGCCCAATGGATGCAGTTTTCAAAAATTCCATAAAATTGTCAAATGTAAAATTACTTGTAAAGTTTGTTAATGATCTATTAAATTTAATAAAATCTAAGATTTCAGCATGGATTGTTGAAATATCGCTAGTTTTGAGCGAACCTAACAATGTTGCTGAGTCTGAATTGCTTTTCGATTGTTCGCGATCAAAATGGTCAGAACTGTTTTTGCGATAAAACATTACATTATCTATTTATCGTTTTGGATTTATCTCGAATACTCGTTATTTTTCTACTATTTTTGTTAATTGTTTAAAAACATTATCATTGCATTTTTAAGCACTAACTTTTACAAGCCAGTTTTTAATCCTTCTTAGATTCGCTTGACCTAACAAGAAAGCTTAATGTGCGTGAAGTTTTAGTCTTCACGTAAAATTAAATTATAATGAAAATTATTTAGAATAATAAAATTCGTTATTTAGCTTTTCATTTTTTAATGATAGTATAGCCTGATAAAATCAGATTGAAAATATGACTTATTGGGTATTTAAGGGTCACTTCCGCGTGTATCAATGAAATGTATTTATTTAGATTAACTTTTATCGACACCAACTGACCTTATTTTGCTATGAATTCTTATGTATCCTCTGCGAACTGTAGCTTCCACGCTTTCAGCGATATTGTCTGTTGGCAGAATTTGGATTTGTCGTTACAATTTAAGATAAAATTTGTAAAATTCTTAACTTTTGTATTTTGTGTTTAGATACCGGATCGTGGACGCAGCTGTGGCTTGTTACTGATTATCACAAGAATGGTTCACTTTATGATTATTTATGCTTTAACACTGTAACGTTAAAAACTGCATTAAATATGATGCTCACCATATCAACTGGACTTAATCACTTACATATGCCAATTGAGGGTTATGAATGTAAGTTTATAACTAATATCATTGTGTAACTCGGCAGATAGCGTTCCTATATGTATTTGTTCTTAATGAATTACATTATTCATTATGCGTTGATTATATTTTATTGACTCTAACTTACTTGAATGGCTCGGATAAATCAATTAACTCCAATTTTCGATTTCCGTTATAATCAATAAATTGGTTTTGATAATTTTAAGTTTATAATACCACATTATGAAATGATTTGAATTTGGAATCGATTAATATATAATCTATTAATATAAAATCTATTAATATATAATCTTTTAATATATAATCTCTTAATATATAATCTATTAGCATATAATGTATAATATATAATATTATATAATATATAATTAATCTTTTATGCAGATGGGTAAATATTTGCAGTCGCAAACCTTAATCTTTACAAAAGAACAAAGAGCTTCCGTTTGATTAAATCACCGTTTTGCCCTTCTCCCTTCAATGCGGTTGTTGGGGTACACGCTACTGATGAGAGTCAATTAGTTCGAAACGGTGAGTTTGTCATTCGCAAAAAGAAACTTATTTTCAAATTTATTTCGTGGTGCTGATAACCTGATATATAATATATAATCGATTAATATATTATCCATTAGCTGGCATATAATGGATTTATAAAGAATTATAAAGATTTATAAAGAATTATAAAAATTCTCCAATAATCGATAAATTTTATAATTTCCTTACTCAATCCAGCATAACAACGTAACCGAATTCATTAAATGTATGCTTGTTCCTCTGAAATGTATCTTTGACAGTTTGTAAATTATGTACAAACTGTATTCATTTATAAATAGATTTTATTTTGACAGATGTTTTTCATACTTTGTCTTTAAATTGTGAGTTTGTTTTCATTTGTTAAGCTTATGGCTTTGTCAATATGAATTTGATAACATCTTATACTGATTCCAAGTTTTTTAACTTTTTAATTTATAGTTACAGAAGGAAGCCAACTTGTCGGGATTTGTAGCCTATATATATCAAATAACTATGATTTTTATAGTGAGAAATTCAGTGAAAATATAAATTTTATAAAATTTTACCAAAGTTTACAAATTTATTGGGTGATTACTGTCTATAATGTGCGATTTTACTTAAAACAAAAATACTAGCAAAGAAAACCATTAACAACAAATACCTAAATTAACGACACTCCTTCTTTAAAAATAATTTAATTTATTTTTAAATTTTTTAGCACGTTTTCTCGAATTGTGCATATGACGAATAAAAGACTTGAGTCAAATAGTGTCTTTATTATAACCTTTTTACTAAAAACGTCAGATCGTTTGTCTTCATTCATCAGAGAAACAAATAATCCCAGAATTCACTTGATTTAAAATAAAGTAAGATTTGACATGCTTGATTTATTATCACTATGGAGTTTGCAAACAATTTCCAACGAACTTGCGTTGAGCAAGATCATTAATCTATATAATTTCATGATTAACTTTATGAGATTGAATGAAGTTAATGTGAATGATATGAGATATATTATATATATATTATGAGATATATACTGATATCTCATAAAGATAGATCTTTAGGGATGATTCCTATCGCACTATAAGCATTATGACGTAAAAAGCTGTTATAGTTATTTATATTATTAAATTCGCCCGGTCATAATATTAAATAAATAATTATTATATTAATTAAAATTTGTCCTAATTCAACTGTGGATAGTAGATTCATAGAATAAATTTTATTTTTACCGATTAACAATTAGCAAGACGATATATTAAAACGCTATAAGATTTTAAGATTATACAAAAAGTTGCATTATCAATTTTAAGGGAAACCAGCAATTGCTCATAGAGACATAAAGTCCAAGAATATTCTTGTGAAATCGGATATGACCTGCTGTATTTCAGATTTTGGTAAGAGCTTTTGCTTTCAGTCAGTACATTTCTTTTTGATATTTTAATTGCTGAAAATACTTTGTTAAATTGTTACTGATATTTAAATGTAAACTGTAAATAGCTACGGTTTTCTTTAATCAAAGTTTCTTTGAATTTTCGCTTAAAATATAAATTTGCTACCTTTCGAAAAATGATCTTTTGTTTTTGTGGATAACAACTCTAAGTTAGAGTTGATCAATTCTCACCGTATGCACTCACTTTTATCACGTCCCGATGTTGACAACTCTTCTGAGAACATTGTTAAGCTCATAAGTGAGCGTAATGACGAAATATGCAAAACTAAACTAGATTTGCTTTCGACCCGTTTAGAGAGTTCTAGTTCTCTCATCAATTACCTGACCATACCAGGATCATCAACTTTACTATCAGCAAAGCCATTAGACATTTTTAGAAGTCATCTAAGCTTACATCAATTCCAAAATGCTTTAGCAGTTCTATATGGTTGGCTCTTACCGAATAAACCAATGTGCTGCAGCTGTGGGTTTGATTTTGCTCAGTCAATGTCTGTTTTGTAATGTTGGTGGATTACAAATAGCGCATCATAACACCTCAACAGATTTTCTTTCTAAAACACTGACAAAAGTGTCATCATTAGTAGCTATTGAACCAATCCTACGCCGAATTTCTTAAAATACTGATTTCAAAATAGCATCAACAACTCGTGATATGGAAGCTCGTGTAACTATCAAGTGTAAGGGCTTGTTTGGTGATTCAACGGAGCGGTCCGTTAATTTAGTTATCTTTAATCATTTTGATCCGTCGTCTTCTTCTGACAATCCAAAATCTCATTTCAAATATCGATAGATTAAAGCATTTGTTTATTTAAGCGATATTTCAACCGATTAGGTCATTTTTAAACAGATCAATTATAATTTAAATTTTAAGTTGATATACCTGTGCAGTCATTGTTACTGTTGAAGCTACTTTGATCCTATCTATAAGCAAACAGTTGTACGCTACATTTCAGTATTGGTGGACCTCATCAGCTACTGGTCCAATACCTACATTTCACGTTTCTAAATACTTTTAATTCTGGCTGACGATCACTCGACTCGTCTGCTTTTATTGACAATTAGATTTAATGAAATACTTTTGTTCTACATTTTACAAATTTAATTGAAATAATTTCTGATTTTAAATAAAATCAGCGATGGTAGGGAAAGGTGCTACCTTCAATTTGAAAACCTATTTTTGCGATTAAATCAAATTAAATCAACAATAGTATTAGAAGGTGCTACCTTCAATTTGAAAACCTACCTATTTTCTCAATTAATTGCTATTATCAAACTAATCATCTATAGTTTGTTCCCTAATTTTAATTGATATACCTGTGCAGTCATTGTTATCATTAAACTTTTGATCATCAGGACCTCATCAGCTACTGATCCAATAACTACGCTTCACATTTTGGCATTTTTAATGTTGGCTTACGATCACTCGACTCGTTTGCTTAATTGACAATTATATTTAATGAAAGACTTTATTTAAATGTTGGCTGGCGAAATCATTTGAAATCATTTTTAATATCAAATTAAATCAAACTGAAGGTAGATCCTTTTCTTACCAACGCCGATTTAATTTGATTTAATTGCCAATAAAAACAGACGAGTCGAGTGATCGTCAGCCGACATTTAAAGGACCGAAACGTGAAACGTAGGTATTGAATCAGTAGCTGATGAAGTCTACCAATACTGAAATGTTGCGTACTGCTGTTGGCTTATAGATAGGATTCAAGTAGCATACAGTATAAAATAGTCATCGAAATTTCAATGATAAAAATGACTGCACAGGCATATCAACTTAAAATTAAGAAACAAACTATATATGACTAGTTAAATAATAGTAATCATTAGGGAAATAGGTGGTTTTTAAAATTGAAGGTAGCACCTTCCTCTACTATCGCTGATTTCATTTAAAATCAAATAAGATTTCAATTAAATTTGCAAAATGTAGGACAAAAGGCTTTCATTAAATCTAATTGCCAGCCAACATTATAAGGACCGAAACGTGAAACGTAGGTATTGGATCAGTAGCTGATGAAGTTCACCAATACTCAATATCTATATGCCAACGTGATGTTGGCATATAGATAGGATTACTATTGAAATTTTGATGACTATTTTATTCTGCACGCTACCTTAATCCTATATATGCGCCAACAGCAGTACGTTACATTTCAGTATTGGTAGACCTCATCAGCTACTGATTCTATACCTAGGTTTCACGTTTCTAAATACTTTTAATTCTGGCTGACGATCACTCGACTCGTCTGCTTTATTGACATTTAGATTTAATGAAAGACTTTCGCCTCACATTTTGCAAATTTAATTGAAATCATTTCTGATTTTAAATTAAATCTGCGTTGGTAGATGACTAGTTTGAAAATTGCAATTAATCGCAAAAATAGGTAGGTTTCCAAATTGAAGGTAGTATCTTCTCCCTACCAATAATATTTTCTAATTTCATGATTTGTACTATTTATTAAATATTACAAATTGAAAATCGATAGTATAATTATGTCTCTTGTTAAAATTAAATATTTGTTTAAAATTTTACGAAAATTTGATTTTGTGCTATAAAGATCTTTACATACTACACCTTTATATTCGTAGAATATAAAGGTGTAGAATTACTAATGCCATTTTCATGACAAAACCTTTTGTTAAAACTGTGTCCTTAAATTTTTATTCTTATTGAAATAAATTGTCGGTGTGGAAATATAAACCAAAAGTTAGCAATTTAATACCACTTAATTCCCACTGATCGAGCTCCGATTGAATATTTTGAGATCTTAAATTTTATACTTTCTTTTAATTTGAATGGATAATTTGTTATAAGTTCAAATTTTTTAATTTAAATAATTTTAAATGTAATAATTTTAAAAATATGTTTAAAAAATGTTCAAGTTTATTTAATTTATCTGAATATCAAGTTAGTATTCGACAAAATGCTTGGTTGTTATTTTTGGTTACTTAACTTAAATTTCCATAGTCTAAAGATTAATTAACTAGATTATCACTTTAAGTATTCAATAGCTGGTATTTCCGACATCTTTCATGATGATATCGAATAAAGATAAAAGATAATGTTATTTGTACGAAAATTAATTCAAATTGCATAAGCAATTCACATACCTTTTTAAATAAGACCAAGTGAAACGCAGACAACCGACAACAGGTGACTGGGTCCAGTAGGTAAAATGTCATGGAAACAAAAATTCGATATTATTCAAAAATATAAAGTATAAAGTTGTGTTGAACCTTTTTCTGTTCTTTGTAGGTTTGGCGGTGAAACATGACGCTAGAACCAATCAAATGAATATAATGCCTAATTCGAAAGCAGGAACGAATCGATACATGAGCCCGGAGGGATTAGATGGTAGATTGGATGAAGGATCATTCGAGTCATTTAAGCAGGCAGATATATATTCATTCAGCCTGGTGCTTTGGGAAATATTTTGCAGGATTCACGATGAGTCTATTCATTGTTACGGTAAGCAGTTTCTTCTCATTTAATGACCACTTTGCGTTTCAAACATTTCGATCTTAAATTCTAAGAAACAATTTCCTGTATTTTCACAATTTCAAAGATAAACGTTATCTTTTGAACAAATACTGTTAACATAAACACAACGAGCAAATACAAAAATGTCGAAACTTGAAGATTGTTGATCGAATCCATCGTCTGAGCTGTTCGTCAACGTCTTTAATTGATCCCTGGGTGTTGATAAGGGAGCAAACTAAGGCGTATTCAGCAGTTTGTGGAATGCCGCAGTCACAGTTCGGAGATGACACAATATCGACCTTAGACATAAATCGTTGAAATCGACCGAAACCAGACCGTAATCTGTTTAATTAAACCCAATGTGAGCGGTTCAAGTCATTGTCAACCGGGTTTAGGGACACAAGAGGAATGAGTGTATATAGTTGAGAGCTAGATTTCTCCCATCTCTTCTGTCATTCTCTAAGCATCCATTCGTCCGCATTCTACACGTTATGATCGTTGTTGTAGATTGATTGGTTTTAGCGCTACAATCGTCCGAAGATTTTTTTACAGGAAGGACGCCTGAAGGTTTGTAGCTTCCTCCCCATTAGGTCGTTAATGTAATAACGCCGTTAACGTAGATTACTGTCTGGTGTTTAATAAAATTTTATATATTAATGTTTGACTTTGAAAATGCCGTAGATAATACATAATGTAACATGCATAATAATGTCATTTTTATTCTTTCACTGATCTCTGTCGACATTTTGATTATATAAACATCTTAAATGGCCAATATGCACACAAAAATTTATTCATTTCTTAAAATCGAAACTGAAACTTTTAGCGCATTTCAGTTTTTACAAAACGTATTTTATTTTACAAATTTTATTGGATCATTAGCATTTTCTCTCAGGCCAATGATTTCTATTTCTTTTGAAGATTAAAAAAGTAGAAGATAGAAAATGATAAATCCTGACAAATATGTTTCAAATTGTTCGATTATTCGAATTATTGGGTCCCACTGAAATCGATTACTATTTAATATATAAAATATACAATTTATATATTTAATGTTGTAAATTTGGTGAAGGGAAGGTATCTCAAGTTATGTACTTGAACTTATAATAACTAATGTTTCTATTGTCAACTTGGATGTAAAGATATTCCAACACATTCCATGTGTGTGAATTGGTATGAAAAATAAATCCATGAAAGTTATTTATGTACGTCAATTATTTTTAAAATTTAATCCACATTATCTAAATTGACTTAACTTTTGTAAGTTTCTTAAAGGGAATTTTAATATGAAATATACCCATCATGATCTGCATAAAGTTGACCAACTCTTGTTTTATAGAACTAGAAATTAGAAAAAGTATTTTAATAGAAAAATTCATAAAATCACAATATCGAGTTTCTAAAAGTGAATTTTAATAAGAAATATGTCCATCCTGATCTGCATTTTTAAATATTTTGGAACAATCAGGTAAAATTGAACGACAAATTATTTTGATATTTTGCTAGTAACTACTAACATCTTCAAAAAATAAAAATTAAAATGTAAATTAAAAAAAATCACATAAAGTTTCTTGTCGGTTTGCACATTGATGGTGGAATCAAAATCGTTGCTAACACTCGTTCATGTAACATTTTCGTTTGTAGGGATCGCAGCTAACCAAGCACAAAAATGAAACAAAAACACTAAAATTGTACAACAAAAGTACAAAACATGTATTCATGACAAAACAATAAAAATGAAGAAATAAAAACGAAGAGTAAAGTTGCGAACAAAAAATTTTATTATAATATTAATATTATATTAATATTAATATTATAATTTTAACATTTTAAAATTTTAAAATATTTACTTTTGTTTATCTCAAAGATTCATGTTAATTTTCGAGGTCAAATGACTGTATAAGTTAATTATATTTAATTTTTAAATATATATGAACTATCAGATATAATTGAACGACAGCAAAAATTATTTTGATATTTTGCTAGTAACTAGCATCTTCAGAAAATTAACATAAAAATGAAAAATAGGTCACATAAATAAAGTTTCTTGTCGGTTTGCACATTGATGGTGAAATCAAAATCGTTGCTAACACTCGTTCATGTAACATTTTAGTTTGTAGGGATCGCAGCAAACAAAGCACATCAATGAAACAAAAACACTAAAATTGTACAACAAAAGTACAAAACATATGTCCGTATGTTTTAAATTATATGCTTGTTAAATTATTTATAAACGAGTTTTAATTGAAACATTTTATGAAAATACGTAAAGAAGAAATATGCTTTAAAATTATTAAACATTTTGAAATAGATCATGGGCTACTTTATTTTGATTTCTAAACAGATAAAACCAAAGTTTTATAATAATTTTGATTATAATTATTATTCTTTAACAAAGTACAAAAGTAACAAACATGTATTCATTGCAAAACAATAAAAATGAAGAAATAAAAACGAAGAGTAAAGTTGCGAAAAAAATTTAACATGAGTGTAAACTTCCGAGTGCTTCAAAAGAACCCAGTTTTTACAGCGCAAATGGAAGAAATCGCTATGGAACAAAGGGAAAAAGACATTGTTCAGGTAAAGTTCTTTTGATAATATGGTAGTTCCATTGAAATTATTAATGTTATGATCAACCATATCACCGCTTGTTCCGCGTTTAAGTGTTGCTTTATGCTGGCTTACTCTTTTATCAATAATTGAAATCAAATCAATAATCTCAAATCAATAATTACTCTAAAATCAATAATCGAAATCAATTGAGTGTGTAGTTATGCTGGCTTACTCTTTTATTTATACCTTGCCCAGTTTGACTTATGTATACTTCATCGCAATCTTTACAAGATATTTTATAAACAACAAATGGATTGTTGTTGATGGATTAAAAATTTTAAAAATTATATAATTTAGGCATTCTTTTATTGTACAAAACAATATCATGGGATGTTGAAATATAGTTTTCATTAACGTATTTTTAAACGATTATTCCATATATCATTGATATATGGGATCCCAACATACTTCCGTTCTTTTAAAGGACTAAAAATATGAATTTTATTAATTCGTGTCTTATATAAAGCCTTTTTAAACGCCCACTCTGGAAATTAGTTTTCTTTAAAAAAGGATGCTAGCGAAATATCAAAAAAATTTTCTGAAAAGATGCTGGTAGTTGCTAGCAAAATATCAAAATAATTTTGTCTTTCAGATTTATCTGATTGTTCCAGAAGATTTTAAATGAATTAATCGAATTTGCTATAATTATTCAGATCATTTTCTTTCAAAGTAGACGTGACGTACGTGAAATATCGATAATTGGAAATTGCATTATAAAATCATTGGATAATTAGAAATAGTTAATATTCATTTAACAGCTAACCAAATAGTCAAATATTTTTATCGATCAACACGCTCAAGCAATGTGCTTGAGCGTGTTAATTTAAGCCACAAAATTTGCTTAAACTACAAAAAG
Organism: Pomphorhynchus laevis; assembly: GCA_012934845.2. Taxonomy (NCBI): domain Eukaryota; kingdom Metazoa; phylum Acanthocephala; class Palaeacanthocephala; order Echinorhynchida; family Pomphorhynchidae; genus Pomphorhynchus; species Pomphorhynchus laevis. Next base: position 89,652 of record WNNJ02001959.1, read on the forward strand.
GTAATGACAAGAAGTACATCATATACTTTTATTATAACCTTTAACCCTCAAATTCATATTATTTGTAGAATAAAAAATAAAAAACATTTTTGGAATCTAGCTGCGCCTTATGCTCTTCCATACCACGATTACGTATCTAACGATCCCACTATTGAAGATATGCATAAAATTGTATGTATAGATCGAAAGCGTCCAACAATACTAGCGAAATGGCGAGAAGTTTCTGTAAGTGTTTTCATATCGATTAAAGCTCAATTGAGCTTTAATTTTACATACTTTCATTTTATTTTTCTTTTACAAAAGTAATTGTTGATAGTTTCAACAAAGCAGTTTGTCTAAAAGAACAAAAGAAAATAATTTTCCTTTATTTGAAAAATAAATAAATATTTCGGTAGCTCCTGCTATAATCAGGATTACAATAAAATGTTTAAAAAATTTCAATTTTTTAACATTTATGCAAAAGTACAAAAATTAAAATAATGTAATATTGGAATAATAAATTCTAATTTAATTTAAGGTTGTAATCGGATTTATTATTAAGCATTAAATTAGGTTCTTTTTTTAATAAAGTACACTTCTTGAATAATGCGAGATAACAAGTTACTTTCAAATGATAAAATTGATGCATTTTCAAAATCAACGGAATGATTCAAACCTTACAAAATGTGAGCAACAGCACTAGAATTGGTCCCTTTACGTACATCATAATTATGTTGTTTAATACGCTTAACCAAACCTTGACCCGTTTGACCAACATATACCTGATCATATTCTTTACAAGGTATTTTATAAACAATGACATCTTTGTTAAAATCTGGTTTACGTTTAAAAATGCTGTGAAGTTTATGTAATTTTCTGTTAAAAATGTGCACTTTGTTAATACAACTATTTTTCATGTTATTGTTAATAAACTTTGAAAATACTGAATTCCACTTGTTACTAACAAAAAATATTCCTATATGATGTAATCTTTTTCCAAGACCAAACACTTTATTTTTATGCGCTAAAGATTTAAGTTTAACTTTCTTAATTGCCTAAAGCGGAAAACCAATTTTTAGCCTTTTCTCTTTCACAAATTAAGTGATAGTTAGAACAGATAAGCCTCAACGTAGGTAATGTGACGTAGCAGCAGAAATCAGCTAATTAGTTGGAAAGTTTGAAGTCCAAGAAACAATATCTGGCCCTGTACCAAATTTTTGATAGACACATGTTTGAAGTATATAAGAATTAACCCGCTTAACCAACACATCGAGGACAGGTATACCCACATTAGATTCAGGAGAAATGGACCATTGAATTCGAGAATCCTTAGTATTTAGCGTGTGGGTAAGGAAATCTTGTGTAACGCAATTCTGAGCAACCAAAAATACGTCGTCAACATAACGAAACCACTTGACAACTCCATCAATACTATTGACAAAAGAATTTTCCCAATTCCTCATGTATAACTCGGACAATACGGAAGCAAGAGGGTTGCCCATTGCCAATCCATCTATTTGATCCCACATTACAGATTCAAAAATAAAATTACAACGACTGGTACACATTGTGAGGAGAGTATGCCAATCTTCATGATTAAGAAGAATATCACAAGGTTAAGAGCTAATATTCCTGGTTTAGCATTTTTGAAAGATAAGATTTAAGAAACTTATCAGAAATTTTTCCTTTAGAAAACAACTGCCGTAGGAATCTATTAAACTCACTTTGTCGAGTAGCTGTAGGATCATTATTTAATCGAACAAATTTATGGCAATTTAGTAATGAAAGACCCATTCGCGTATGTTCTTCCTTATACAAAACAACAAACTTGTTCTGTTTATCAGCCTTGGATACGACCAAACCTTTTCATCAAATTCTTGTTTAACACTAATGATGGTTTTGTTCAAAACATTTGGAACATCAGCCTAATTACACTAGCGAACATTTTTTTTTGAACTTTTTTGTTTATTATGATCAAAGCATTGTTTATAACAAATTCGGGTACGCTGAATCCGAAAATAACAATATAGTTTTGCCTGAAAAATGATTGTAAAAAAATTTAAATTTAAAAGGCATCAATTTATACAAAACTTTTGACATTTGCGATTTGAATTATTATTGTTTCGACATGATCTTATCGTTGACCAAATATAGTCGCCCATCATTGCTGCATCCCATCGTCCTTGATAGCGTCGCTCAAAACACATAATGTCCTGATGAAAACGTTCACCTTGCTCATCACTAAATTGGTTAAGGTTTTCCTCAAAGAAGTCAACGTGTCCGTGAAGCATGTGCAATTTCAAACTCATTCTGCACCCAAGATCGCGAAAGTAGTTAATGTTTCTAATAACTCTCTATAATTGTGGGCACGATTATTTCCTAGGAAACCACAAGCCACTTCTCGAAATGATATCCAAGCTCTGTGCTCTTCCGGATTCATTGCGTTTTCAAAATCTGTTGACTTTAGCATCTTTCGAATTTGCGGACCGTTAAAGATTCCATTTCGAATTTTTACAAAACTCAAACGTGGAAACATTTGCACAAGGTAGAGCAGTGACGGACTGTCATTTTTCAGGGCTTTGATGAATTGCTTTACCAATCCTAATTTTATATGCAATGGTGGCAAAAATACTTTTTCTTTCGAATTAATGAATCACGTGTAACGTTAAACGTCCCAGGCGACATATCTTGTCTTGCTGACCACACTCGTGTTGTGTAATGTTTAGCATCCGCTCCGACTATTCCACAAACACAAAAAACATTGATGTTTGGTGTATCCGGATTGCATTCCTTGTAATATTGCAATCATTTTAAAATCCACACATACACGCCACTGGTGTTTACTGTAATTGATTTGTTCCAGAATCATTTTTATTGATTGGTAATGTTATTTGCTGATCGAAGAATACCATATGGGTATTGATGGTAACATATTTTCGTTGTGAATTAACACAGTCTTCAAACTATGTGTTGAGTTGTCAATGAAAAGTCGCCAATCATCCGGATTATGAACAACCCCAATACACTCAAGCAATTCATCGATATCGCTACAGTAGCAAGCCATGTTTGTTCCATCATACTCATAATACGATGCATGTGGTTCATGTCGTTTCCTGTGTGATCTTGCACTGACATTTTTATCAACTAAATTCCAGTTTTTTAGACGCGAAATTAATATTTCGGATTTTTCCTTTGTGAGATGCAGATCTCGAGTTAAGTCGTCAAGTTCATCTTTACTTATGATATGTCTTGATTCATTTATCATCGCATCCTTGACACTCTCTTCATCCGTTGTATCGATGCCATATTCAACTGATGAGATAAAATTTCCTTGAGGTGGTATAGGTATGGGCATTTATTCGTTATGTGGGACCGGCGCAATGGACGAATGAATATTTGGGAATTCCAATAATTTCCCTTCTCCTCGCTTCAACTTGTCAACATTAACGGAGCAAAAGTAGCAGTCCAAATCGTGATTTCTCGGTACTCTCCATATTCGCGGGACTGCAAAGTTCAAATGGCGTTCATTTCCCCGTAGCCATCCTTCTAAATTTGATCGACAATTACCGCAACAACAATGCGGAGCCCAAGATTTGTCCTGGTCTCCTATCGGAATCCCAAAATATAAATGATAAGCTTTGCACAGTTTGCTTGGATTTTTGATGGCGTGCCGTTTTCGCTTGTTGCTGATATAGACTCCACAGATATAACAAAAACTGTTAGGATCGTGTCTACATTTTCTATACTTACTGAACATCTGGAAACATAAATTAATTATTGAATAATTATAATTAATAATTGCTTTACGGTTGCTTTCGACTTGTGTTTAATTTCCATGTGGCTTATTTAAATCAAGAGAAGGACAAATGATTCATTTTGCACGAATTTTCGCCAATATCAAATGGCCTTTTCAAGTACATAGTACTTGAATATCATGAATACTTGAATATTGGCCGATTGCCATTGTCGAAAATTCGTACAAAATAATCCTTTGTCCTTCTCCCAATTTCAATAAGCAACATGGAAAATATTTATTAATAATAAATTATAATTAATATATTTATTACTAAACAAAAATTATTGATAAGTTTTAAGATATTATTTTTTTCTAAAAATCAATGCGATTTATGGAATCAGCGTATAAAAATGACAGAAACAGTGTAAATATAAATATAAACACAAATGTTGTCGGCTAGTGTTATTCATTAATTTAAATTTTAAATTAAGGAAATTGTCTAAATTATAAATAATGTTTTCTGAGAAAATTCAAGTCTTGTCTAACTTTGAAGATAATTTGTGTGCACGTAAACGACATGGTGGAGTAAAGTAAGGACCTAATTCAAGTATATTACGTTGTTCAATAGTTAATGATTTATCAGTCCAATTTGTAATGTTTAATGGAGCTTTAGTGACTGGCTTCAATGAATTTACAAACTTTAGGTTATCTATTGATTTGTAAGAAATAAAATAATTCTTTTCATTATATATTTCATTATAAGTTGCTTAAACTTCACAGCATTTTTAAACGTAAACCAGATTTTAACAAAGATGCCATTGTTTATAAAATACCTTGTAAAGAATGTGATCATGTATATGTTGGTCAAACGGGTCAAGGTTTGGTTAAGCGTATTAAACAACATAATTATGATGTACGTAAAGGGACCAATTCTAGTGCTGTTGCTCACATTTTGTAAGGTTTGAATCATTCCGTTGATTTTGAAAATGCATCAATTTTATCATTTGAAAGTAACTTGTTATCTCGCATTATTCAAGAAGTGTACTTTATTAAAAAAAGAACCTAATTTAATGCTTAATAGTAAATCCGATTACAACCTTAAATTAAATTATAATTTATTATTCCAATATTACATTATTTTAATTTTATCAATTTGTTTGTTTTTTTTCTAATTGTATTATTATTTTGTTTTGGTTTAGATTAAATTATAATTTATTACTCTACTTTTACATTATTTTTATTATTAAATTCGTATTTTTTGTCACTTATTTTAAGATTTTAATTTTATTTTGTTTTGTGATTGTTTTTTTCTTTCTTTTTTACTAAAACAGAATCATAAAACAAAATAAAATTAAAATCATTTTTTGACAAAAAAAATCTATATTTCGATAGCTCTTGCAATCATCATCAGGATTACAATAAAATGTTTCACAATTTTTCTTTTTCCCAGTGTTTGCAACATTTTACAAAAATACAAGCGTTGATGTGCCCCGCATTTCTACTTGAAATAAAAAGAAAATACCTAGAAACAAAACAATCATACACTACAATTTTACACACATTTTAAAACAAACAAAAAGAAAGAAAGTAAAAATAACAGAATCATAAAACAAAATAAAATTAAAATCATTACTTAAGTGACAAAAAATACGAATTTAATAATAAAAATAATGTAAAAGTAGAGTAATAAATTATAATTTAATCTAAACCAAAACAAAATAATAATACAATTAGAAAAAAACAAACGAATTGAAAAAATCAAAATAATGTAATATTGGAATAATTAATTATAATTTAATTTAAGGTTGAAATCGGATTGATTATTAAGCATTAAATTAAGTTATTTTTTTTAATAAAAGAACCTAATTTTTTGTCACTTATGTTATGATTTTAATTTTATTTTGTTTTATGATTAAATTATAATTAATTATTCCAATATTACATTATTTTAATTTTTCAATTCGTTTGTTTTTTCTAATTGTATTATTATTTTGTTTTGGTTTAGATTAAATTATAATTTATTACTTTAATTTTACACTATTTTTATTATTAAATTCGTATTTTTTTATCACTTGAGTTTTTGCCATCTTTCTTCTAATTTAAATGCTATTACACAGTCGCAATCCTCATTCAAATTCAATTGTTTTTTATTTTATTTTATGATTCTGTTTTTTTCTTTCTTTTTGTTTTAAAATGTGTATTAAATTTTAGTGTATGATTGTTTTGTTTCTCGGTATTTTCTTTTAAGTAGAAATGCGAGGCACATTGTACTTTTGCATAAATGTTTGAAACACGGGGGAAACAAACTGTGAAACATTTTATTGTAATCCTGATGATAGCAGGAGCTATCGAAATATAGAATTTTTATCAAATAAAGGATATTTTCTTCTTCGTTCCTAAAATAGTATATATATGTGAAATGGAAGAAGATTGTGGATTTAGTATTTATTATCAAATTAATTTTCTAGATATCGCATTTTATAAATAGCAAATTATATATATTTTCTATGAGGTTTAATTAATTTCAAGAAAAAAACTTTGTCACCTAAATGCTTGAGTGACACAAATTCACATTCATTTGTGTTTGCGTGATTTTTAAACATTTATATTGAATTTGAGGACGTCACCTTTTCGGATTTTGAAATTCACTTTTTAAATAGACGATGTTCGCTAAATTATGATTGCCAACCATCTGTATATTTTATAAGATGAACATCGCTAGAAAATTTAAATTATCTGTTTAATTAAGAGACTTAACATCGTTAGATATGTTAAAACATCTGTATATTTTAAATGAATAGCCATATTTCAACATATATTACTATTAACTTGTTAACAATCGATCAAAAATGTATAATAAAGCCAGTCAACTAAGATTAGAAACTAGATTATCGTTATAGAGAGACTTACTTAGCAGTAAAAGCCTACCGAAATTGAAACATGCAATTGTCTTTGTGTTAAATCGCTAGTAAATCTTCTTTTATAGACATTACAGATTATAAATCAGCATTTAGAAGAAAGACAAACATGTTACATGATTATGATTCAACGAAAGCACATTTACATTGAATTTGTGGATGTCATCTTTTCTAATTTTGAAATTCATTTTTAAATAGTCAATGTTCGCTAAATTATAATATACAACGCACTTTACGTTTTTGATAAATATTAATTGTAATATATGCATATATTACATATATGACATAAATTACATATATTACATATATTATATTGTAATATATACAGGGTTGCCATCTGACAACCCTGTCAGATGGCCAACATCTGACATTTGAGAGGGTTGTCATTTGTACAACCCTCTCAAAAAGTTATTTAATTAAATAATTAAAATAAATTATTTTTTTATATTTATTATGGTTTTTTAAATTATTTAATGTATAAAATTTATTTAAAGTTTAAACTCTGTGTTTTATTAAATTTTACAGCATTTGCAAGATATTTTGAAAATTATGGAGGAATGCTGGTACGATGAAGCATCCGCTCGCTTGCCAACACTGCGAATAAAGAAGTGTTTTTCTATAATAAAACAAAACATTGAAAAGACAGAAATGTAATTTGCATTCATTTTTGATTTGTTTCTTTTGCACGTAAAACTTCATATTTGTTTTTTTATTTTGTAAATAAAAGTTATTTTTGATCAATTTAGTGGATATCAAAATAATATTAAAATCCAATGTCTAAAGTTTCAATCGAAGAACACCGCATAAAATCGGGTTATGCAATTAATGTAAATGCCTCTATGCAATTTTACATAATATCCGTTATGGAGAAGGATAAAATATAAATATATAAGTTGTATTTAATTAATAATCTTTGAAATAATTATATGTTAAAAATTAATTAAAAATTATCGATTTTTATTTATTAACATTATACTATTCGGTATGATGTCCTGTTCAAGAATGCATATGCGCCGACCATTTTGCTGAATCAACGCCACTTCCTTGATCTTACTTAATGAATTTGTTAACCCGTTTGAATTTTCTAATAATTGAACGTAATCTTTAATCAAAATCCACCCACGATATGGGGCATACTCATTTCTAAAAGATTCAGTCGAGCAATAAATCTACTAACAAAAGATTCAGCTAAAATTCCCAAAATTCGAATAAATTTGAAATTAACGCAAGTATTTTACAATAAAAAGAGGAATTTTCTTTTTCCCCAAATTTGATTAATCCAATGTTTTGCAGAATATATTTCTACTCGTTGTAAAATATAATATTTAAAATGGGCAAGAGTCTTCCTAATTTGGGAAGAAATTTTATTTCTCTTAAATCTTTTTAGAAATATATTTTTTATTTCTAACAGAAAATTTAAAATTCAGCAATCAATCTTAAATTACATTTTTAGACTGTGGTAATCTCAGATTCCATCAAGAATTTAACATTTAAAATTTGAATTTGTTGAACCAAATTTAATTATTTGGATTATAATTTTATTATTTGATAAATTTAAAATAAAAATAAAATTAAATGTAAACAATTAAGATGCATTCGTCATTTAAAATTATAAAATATCTAGCCATACACATCCTTTTTGTATTACGTCATGGGGTGCTGATATATTCAATTTTTTCATTCAGCGGCTGCTAGCAATGCTAAGCGGCAACATGTTTTACATTTCTGGTTTAGGTTGATGAATTGTAACTTTTAACAATCACTAAATTTATTTTATAACAAAAAAAATCGATTAGTGCTGTGTTACAAGGAAAAGTATAGCAATCAGTAACACGTTTTATATCGACTTTAATATCCTCTCGTTTTCATATATTCAGCAATCGATGGCGTATTGGCAACTGCATCCCAATTTTTCTTGATTACTTCATCGCACTCTTCAGCTATATTTGGATTTATTTTAGAAAATTGATCAAGTGCATAGAAGACAAACAAGTCCGCTAGTGTCAGTTGGTCGCCAACGAAATACGGTGTTTTTCCAGATGGGTTATACATGTCCATTAATTGCTTCAGCTTAGATATCGTCTGCGGTATACGTTCATCTTTGAGAATTGGCATTTGTTTAATTTTATCCTCTTCACTTAAATGGTATAATACATCGTAATAGAAATCAAATATTTCAAGGACTGTCTGAACTACCACGTCTATTAAAGCAGATTCCAAATTATTTTTGCCGTCTAAATTGTGTTCTTTAGCGAGATATTTAGTTATAGCTACGCTTTGTGGCATAACCATTGGCTTTCCATTCAAAGTGAATTCAAGAATTGGTAATTGACCAAGTGGAGTCGACGGCTTAATTTTCCCCCAATCATGGAAATTAATTCCTACATATTTATAAGGAACATTGCCTGCCGCGAGTACCAACCTTGCTGGTTCTGCTTTACCACATATATTAAAGTAAGTTAGTTTCATAATCTAAAATGGATGAATTATTTTACATAAATAAAATTTATCGGCTTGAATTAATATACTTTGCTTTATGTAATGTCAGAAAACACAATTTTATAATGAACTAAAATTCCACTAACGTTAGGATTCGCATTTATTAACAATTGAATGGGCTTCTATATTCTCGTGTAGCTAATGAAATTTACAGTTTCTTAATATTACTCTAGTATTAAATGCTTAGGCAATTAATATTTGCGCAAACTGTAGTCTGTATCACTTAATTGAATTGTTGGGATAGAATTTATCTAAAGTTGTCACTTGCTTAAAAAACGACGTTGATCCTGTCATTTACATATTCATAAGAAAACGGTCACCTACATTGTGTATTTGATTTATATTTGGTCAACAATAATCTCCTTTAGGTAAGGAATATTTATATCGCTACACTATTGTTTAGATTTTATGTGACATTCATCCTGTTTATACGATCTATTTACCAGCGGAAGCCTTCTCATACAAATAAAGCTACATCTACTATCGTCTTGGATTCGGACGGCATTTGAATTTTATTAAACTAAAAGTTTGTAATTGTTAAACAATTTGTGGTCGAATAAGTGGATAAGAATGAATTTAAGGTCCTTATTAGATAAACACAGTTAAGCGTGCAATATGATAAAACATAGATGTAAAGATAGTAAGACGTAATAATAAAAATTGTAAAATGCAGTATGTAATATAATGTAAAATATTAAAGCTATATATTATATCTTATTATTATATTATTAATATTTTTAATATTAAAAATATTTACTTTTTAATTTTTCAATTTATTTTTTAATAATAATATATTTAATAACAACAAAAATACGCTCGTATTAAAAGAAACTAAGATCCTTTGTGATGTGGGCCAAGAGATCACTTTAAATCAACTCGTATTTAAAGCACTTAATAAAATTTGTCAATATTACTATTGTTGCCACCAAGAGCACTCCACTAGTCGAACTGCAAATTAGACGTGCAGACTTAAAAAATGTAGTGAAATATCATGTACATAAAAACAGTTCCAATGTAAAATGTTTGTTGATTGTTTGTTAATTTATTTGTTGTTGTAAATAATTAAAAATTTAAATATTGCAAATCTAAAATAATCTGAATAAAATTGGTTAGTTATTAAAAGGAATGACGTATTTTCGTGGTGTGGCCGGTCTTAGTCTTAGGAATAATGTTAGGAATGCAGTCATCCGGGATGGACTCGGAGTAAAGTTGATGCTTCTACACATTGAAGAAAGTCATCTGAGGTGGCTAGGATACGTTTTAAGGATGTCTAGGGATCACCTTCCTCGGAGGATTTTCCAGGCCGGACTTTGGAAAGAGACCTTGAGATAGACCTCGATACCGGTGGAGAGATCAAATCTTGAAACTGGTCGAAGATTGCCCTGAGCTATCTGAAAGAGAACTCTGATCTGTCACACAGGCTCGCGATGTCTGGATTAGCTTGGTTCGTGCACTGCCTCAACTACCCGAGACCCGGACCAGTGGTTGACGGGAAAAATATTGTATATTATGTTTTTTTTCTTGTCAAGAGATTGTTGCTATTAAAATGAATTTAAGCATTTACGAAAAAAATATGATTAATCCCTAATGTATGTATTTAGTTTGGTTCGTGTCTTCGAATATTTGCAGAATTAAAACCATTTTGTTTTTGATAATTCGAATATAATAATAAAATATATCAGTAGCTACAAATAACAATTTTAAATCATTCAAATCAGTTAACTAGTCTACGTATATTTTACAATATATTTAAAAATGTAAATATATTATTTTCTTTATTAAACCAATAAATAGATTATATATCGTGTATTAGAATTAAAGTTTGAGGCCATCAAAATATATTAAATCTTTTTATATATTTTTTGCTTAAAGTTATTTGTTTTGTTAAAAAATTTCCTTACAACTCAAGAGTAAACTTTTAGTAATATTTCGTAGATATTTCAGTGATAATCTGGTATTTTTTAAATATAACGAATACAAAAGACAATAATAACATAATTATAGCAATAATATTTAAATATAGGAGGTGGTGTATAATCGACTATAATTTTTCCACCTTAACATAGAATGCTGCAAGTTAGTAACCTCTTGTTTTCATGTATTCAACAATTGTTGGAATACTGGCAACAGCGTCCCGATTTTTCTTAATTACTTCACATTCTTCAATAACTGTAGGATTGACCGTTGATAAATGCTCCAACGAATTGAAGACATACAAGTCAGCTAGAGATAATTGGTCTCCGATGAAATAAGGTGTTTTTCCTGATGGATTGTACATATTCATCAGTTTCTTAAAATTATTAATAGCCTCTGGAATACGCTGATCTCTCAGTATGGGCATTTGCGTAATCTTCTCTTCCTCAGTTAAATGATATATCACATCAAAGTAATAATTTAGTATGTCTGCAACTGTATCAACAACCACATCTATAAGAGCAGATTCTAAATTGTTTTTTCCAGCTAAATTGTGTTCTTTAGCAAGATATCTGGCGATTGCAATACTCTGTGGCATGATTATTGTTGAACCTTCTGAAGTGAATTCCAAAAATGGTACTTGACCGATTGGTGTAGTAGACTTGAACTTGTCCCAGTTATTGAAACTAATCCCAACGAATTCATACGGAACCTTTGCTACTGCAAGCACTAATCTTGCGAGTTCGGCCTTACCAGAACCATTAAAATAAGTCAGTTTCATAATCTAAAATTAATATCTACATTTTTTACGAATTAGTTTAATCTTGTGTAAATACAATTACATGTAAATGCAATTACAACGTCTGTTATTTATTAATCAATTCATAAAAATGACGTTTATTTTAAATTTCAATTTTTTATTTTAACTTGATTTAAATTATAAAAAATCTTATAACAATTATTTATTTTATTATTTAATTATTAAATTTTGATTTAGCATTATTATGTTTTGTTTATTTTATAATTATATTAAATACGTAGACTCAGTTAGCTGATTTGATTATTTAATAATTATAAATGTTTAATTGAATTATTATTTTTACAATTTTATAATCAATTTCCATGAAAATAATTCATTTCTTTGATAAAGCGTTGTTAGTTTTTAATATTAAATTTGATTTTAAATAGTTGAAAATTTAAGATACATTATTGTACAATGAGATATCATTATAGATTTAAGTAGGACCTTGTAATCAAACTCCAGTTTATAAATGCAGTCGTAGCAACACGTTCTAAAACATTTAAAATAGTTACACCATAGCAATAACAAGTTAGCAATGCAAACTGGATTTAAATATACAAGATGACAAGTACATTGTTTTTAAATGTTTGAACAGTTACGTTGTAAACTTTAAAATTATTTCTCTTGTGTATCTCACCGTATAATGCTTATCTCATTATTATGCCTACATTCAAAGCCAAATACCTAATCTTCCTTATTTTGCTGTAAAAATATAAAGGTATATTTTAATAATTTAAAAATCTTGAATGCCACATTTCAAACATTTAAACCGATGTTCATCTTTTTCTTTCTAAAAATATGAAAGTATTTCGAATCATTCAGAATAGAAAATAACCTTTGACATTATAGACGAAATACAATTCAATAGCCTGCTTTTCAAACCTTCGAAGAATAAACAGTTTGCATATGTTTTTTACCTAAATGAACACATTACAGTATACATTTATTACTAAGAAATTTAAAAGTAAAAATATCTAAGCGTATTCTTAAAACTTATCATCTAAACTCAAGTTTTTTAATTTAACTTCACTATCTATTAATATACCACGAAGGTTTTATAAAATAGTCTAATTCACTGATTTCGATATTTTTAATATTTAAATGAAACGTTTAAATTTTAATTTGAATAATTTTAAATTTTATATTAAATACGTAGACTCAGTTAGCTGATTTGATTATTTAATAATTATAAATGTTTAATTGAATTATTATTTTTACAATTTTATAATCAATTTCCATGAAAATAATTCATTTCTTTGATAAAGCGTTGTTAGTTTTTAATATTAAATTTGATTTTAAATAGTTGAAAATTTAAGATACATTATTGTACAATGAGATATCATTATAGATTTTAGTAAGACCTTGTAACCCAGTTTTTAAATGTACCGATAGCTGATTTGTTAGCTGATTGATATAATAATCAGTTTGCTGATTTGATTTAATAATAGCTATTTTTATAAGAGTAGAATTGTTACAAGACGATTAATTATTAGAATAAATATTTTAAGTCATAATGAACTGCTTTGTAATTATAAATCGTCCTGCTTTGAACTGCTTTGTAATTAGATATTAATGAACTGCTTTGTAATTAGATATTGATATTAGATATCAATAAAAATTTGCCTAAATTTTTTTATAATATTTTGATGATTTATATATTTTACGACTTTCAGTTTGATTTTGTTTTTAAAGTTCAAAACGTATTTTTAAATTATTTTAATGATTTTGAAATATACCAATATCATTACATATAGAGATTGATCTTTCAATCTGGATGGTGATCTAGATGCAGAAACGTTATAATTATTATTTTTTAATTCATTTATTATTTTTATGAAAATATAAATGTTTATAATAATTTTTATTTATCATTATTTGTAATTAATAAATAATTAAATATACGTAGATTCATTTACCCGATGTGATTTGTTGATTTATAAGTTTAAAAAAGTATTTTTATTAAAATAAAAAATTACTATTTTATTAAAAAAAATAATATTTTATTATTTTATTAAACAATTATCTTATTTTTATGAAAATATAAATGTTTAATATTTTCATCTATATATTTATATTTACTTGATGGTTGAATATTTATTAGAAGTGCGTTATAGACATTTTAACATACGTGTGTACCGCTCTCTTTACGAAATATAATTTCCAGACGTTAAGTCTACATTTAATTCCAGAATATAAACCCCCTCGGTGTACTGAAGATAAATATAGTGATTTTAATGTTCTATCAACTTGTTTCGACCACAATTGAATTCATATCATAAATGTACCGCCGAATATACATTTTAGATGCACATTGTTATAGATTCTAAACCATATGTATATTTTATAAGATGAACATCGCTAGAAAATTTAAATTATTTGTTTAATTGAGAGACTTAACATCGTTAGATATGTTCAAACATCTGTATATTCTAAATGAATAGCCGTATTTCAACAAATATTACTATTACCTCGTTAACAATCGATCAAAAATGTATAATAAAGCCAGTCAACTAAGATTAAAAACTAGATATTTGTTATAGAGAGACTTACTTAGCAGTAAAAGCCTACCGAAATTGAAACATGCAATTGTCTTTGTGTTAAATCGCTAGTAAATCTTCTTTTATAGACATTACAGATTATAAATCAGCATTTAGAAGAAAGACAAACATGTTACATGATTATGAGTCAACGAATGTAATGATTCAACGAAAGCACATTTACATTGAATTTGTGGATGTCACCTTTTCGGATTTTGAAATTCACTTTTTAATAGTCAATGTTCGCTACAACTCACATTATGTTTTTGATAAATATTAATTGTAATATATTATAATATTGATATTATATTAAACTGCGTAAACTAATTCACTTATCGGTTGTTTATCTTCGAATATCAACGTTTATTAATTGTTTATTAACTGTAAATGTATATAATTTAATCACTAAATTCATTTAATCATTAATTTACTATTTTGTATAATAAAATAATATAAGAATATAAGAATTTTATAAAATTTAAATATTTTAAATATGCCAAGTTACGCATTTGCAAATGTATTTTGAAGCGAAAAGTATTCTAAGAATATCACTTTTGCTTACAAATTAATTTAATTTTAAAATTTAGGTTTTGTCAAAAATTATTATGCGATCAAAGGAGAGAGCGAATAGAATTTTTATTAACAAAATAAATTTGATTCAATTTTTATTTTTAACAATAAAATTTCTATTCACTCACTCATTTGATCAGTTAATAATTTTATTATGAGTGAACAACAAATTTATAACATTTTGTCAAAGCAATTGATTTGTTAACAATTCTGGTCTTTAACATGTTGGAAAATTTAATAGACTTGCTAATTAACAAATCCTAAACATTAAGTGAAGTCATTGAAACCATTATGATTTCATTGAATATCAAAACTTTAAAACTCAGATTTTTGTCAGATGGCCAATTTGTCATTTGTACAACCCTCTCAAAAAGTTATTTAATTAAATAATTAAAATAAATTATTTTTTTATATTTATTATGGTTTTTTAAATTATTTAATGTATAAAATTTATTTAAAGTTTAAACTCTGTGTTTTATTAAATTTTACAGCATTTGCAAGATATTTTGAAAATTATGGAGGAATGCTGGTACGATGAAGCATCCGCTCGCTTGCCAACACTGCGAATAAAGAAGTGTTTTTCTATAATAAAACAAAACATTGAAAAGACAGAAATGTAATTTGCATTCATTTTTGATTTGTTTCTTTTGCACGTAAAACTTCATATTTGTTTTTTTATTTTGTAAATAAAAGTTATTTTTGATCAATTTAGTGGATATCAAAATAATATTAAAATCCAATGTCTAAAGTTTCAATCGAAGAACACCGCATAAAATCGGGTTATGCAATTAATGTAAATGCCTCTATGCAATTTTACATAATATCCGTTATGGAGAAGGATAAAATATAAATATATAAGTTGTATTTAATTAATAATCTTTGAAATAATTATATGTTAAAAATTAATTAAAAATTATCGATTTTTATTTATTAACATTATACTATTCGGTATGATGTCCTGTTCAAGAATGCATATGCGCCGACCATTTTGCTGAATCAACGCCACTTCCTTGATCTTACTTAATGAATTTGTTAACCCGTTTGAATTTTCTAATAATTGAACGTAATCTTTAATCAAAATCCACCCACGATATGGGGCATACTCATTTCTAAAAGATTCAGTCGAGCAATAAATCTACTAACAAAAGATTCAGCTAAAATTCCCAAAATTCGAATAAATTTGAAATTAACGCAAGTATTTTACAATAAAAAGAGGAATTTTCTTTTTCCCCAAATTTGATTAATCCAATGTTTTGCAGAATATATTTCTACTCGTTGTAAAATATAATATTTAAAATGGGCAAGAGTCTTCCTAATTTGGGAAGAAATTTTATTTCTCTTAAATCTTTTTAGAAATATATTTTTTATTTCTAACAGAAAATTTAAAATTCAGCAATCAATCTTAAATTACATTTTTAGACTGTGGTAATCTCAGATTCCATCAAGAATTTAACATTTAAAATTTGAATTTGTTGAACCAAATTTAATTATTTGGATTATAATTTTATTATTTGATAAATTTAAAATAAAAATAAAATTAAATGTAAACAATTAAGATGCATTCGTCATTTAAAATTATAAAATATCTAGCCATACACATCCTTTTTGTATTACGTCATGGGGTGCTGATATATTCAATTTTTTCATTCAGCGGCTGCTAGCAATGCTAAGCGGCAACATGTTTTACATTTCTGGTTTAGGTTGATGAATTGTAACTTTTAACAATCACTAAATTTATTTTATAACAAAAAAAATCGATTAGTGCTGTGTTACAAGGAAAAGTATAGCAATCAGTAACACGTTTTATATCGACTTTAATATCCTCTCGTTTTCATATATTCAGCAATCGATGGCGTATTGGCAACTGCATCCCAATTTTTCTTGATTACTTCATCGCACTCTTCAGCTATATTTGGATTTATTTTAGAAAATTGATCAAGTGCATAGAAGACAAACAAGTCCGCTAGTGTCAGTTGGTCGCCAACGAAATACGGTGTTTTTCCAGATGGGTTATACATGTCCATTAATTGTTTCAGCTTAGATATCGTCTGCGGTATACGTTCATCTTTGAGAATTGGCATTTGTTTAATTTTATCCACTTCACTTAAATGGTATAATACATCGTAATAGAAATCAAATATTTCAAGGACTGTCTGAACTACCACGTCTATTAAAGCAGATTCCAAATTATTTTTGCCGTCTAAATTGTGTTCTTTAGCGAGATATTTAGTTATAGCTACGCTTTGTGGCATAACCATTGGCTTTCCATTCAAAGTGAATTCAAGAATTGGTAATTGACCAAGTGGAGTCGACGGCTTAATTTTCCCCCATTCATGGAAATTAATTCCTACATATTTATAAGGAACATTGCCTGCCGCGAGTACCAACCTTGCTGGTTCTGCTTTACCACATATATTAAAGTAAGTTAGTTTCATAATCTAAAATGGATGAATTATTTTACATAAATAAAATTTATCGGCTTGAATTAATATAATTTGCTTTAGACTAAATATAAAGGGATGTTATCGTATATTATCTTCTTCTATTCATAACATCAAAGTATCAAAATATTATAATATCACATATATATTAACACATTACAAATTTCCACATTATAATATATAATTAAATTTGTTTTTAATTGCTTCAAAAATTTTATTTGTATGGAACAAACAGGGCATAAAATGTATATGAAAAAAATCTAAGAAAAGTTCTTAATATTTAATATATTTAATCTTTAAAATGATTATATTGATGTGATGAACAACGGTAAGTGTTTATTAAAAGTACGGTAAATGTACTTTTAATTTTAGTATCCAAATTTTAAGATTTTGTGGTTAAGGAAACATAAGTCGGCATTAGTAAAAAATGTATAATACAGAAACATTTATATTGTAATATAATCAACAAATTTAGTTTTTAAATATGTTCCTTAAATTCAATAGATAGAGTCATTACAAGAAAAAAATTTAATACATACAATGTATCAATATATCAAAAATATAATATTAAATATCTGATTTGTCTGATATATAGTATAAATACACAGAGTATATTGCAAAGTCAATCGAGCAAAATACATATTTAAATATTATATAATTAATTAACTCATGAATCTCAAAAGAGTGAGACCAATCCGCGTGAAATACGTTGTTATCATTGAAGCCAGATTTTTCGTCATTGTGATGACGAAACGGTACTTACTACCGCGTTGGGCTTCAATGATAACGATTAAGAAAATACAAAATTGAATTTGTTTTTAAATCATATGCCATTTACAGTTCCGGTTGTCAAGCCGCTGATGCAAATCACGTAAATAAATTATATGCCATTCACAGTTCCGGTTGTCAAGCTGCTGATACGCAACAACGATAATCTAGCTATATGCCGATCAGACAAAGGAAAATCAATGGTGGTGCTGGATCGCAATGATTACATTAAATTCGGTGAAGTACTGGAAGATGGTAATTTACCCCTATTTCAATAGATCCTACTAATTCAATGGAAAGAAAATTTAACAAGTATATGCTTAACTTATACAAAGCCGAAAAAATACCTCTTTCGGACTATAGACTCATTAGATCTAGTAACGTTAAACCTTCATTTATGTATTTGCTTCCTAAAGTGCATAAATCTGTTCGTTCCGTACGACCAGTCATCGCCTCGTACAACAGCTTTAGTCATAAACTAGCAAAATTCATTAATAAAAAACTACAGCTGCACATGGGTATGACTTATGCATCCATTAAAGACGGACCTGATTTTGCGACTTGAATTAAGAATCTGAATCACGATTGTCACCTAATTACCGCAGATGTAATATCACTATTTACTAATGTACCCCTGGTTGATGCTATAACACTCACGAGTCATTTACTGACTGATAAGGAACATAACTGGACACTCGATTTTTCTGAATGGTTTGAACTCATCTCGTTCTGCACTAACAAAAACCATTTTGTGTTCAACAAAAATATGTATGTCCAATCTAAAGGTGTCGCAATGGGATCTCCATTAGGACCAGCGTTGGCTGAGATTTTTTTTCGAAATTGGGAGGGTGACATTCACCAACGCTTACCCACCCTAAGATTCTACGTGCGTTACGTGGATGATGCATTTATGGCATTTGATTCTGATTTACCTCCAGACAATTCTATTATTGAAGTCCTAAATTCTAAAGATAATAATATTAATTGGAGTATTGAACACCCTGATAACAACTGCATTAGTTTTTTGGACGTAAAGGTATTGCTAGGTAATCCAATCGTACAACAGTGCACAGGAAGGATATCCCTAACATTGTAACAAGCTGGTCATCTCATTCACCTGTAAAATGGAAAACGTCACAGGCACGATCCCTATTCCTGCGAGCACACCGTATTTGCTCAAATGAACATTTACTTCGGGATGAATTAAATAATATCTATGTTCTACTAAAAAAAGCACTTTCCACCTAATATCATTAATCGCGCATTCCATAATGCCCGTCGCATCATAAATGATCAAAGAAAACGATCTGCAACTTAAGGGGAAAAGTTCATCGAGGTCCCATTCATCAACCAGAAGGTACATTCCTTAATGTGTAGCAATCTCGGTCTATGTAGAGATGACATATTTCCCTTTACTCGTTCACTACCTAGGCTATCTAGTATGCTCAAACTAAAACCTTAATTTGAATCGGCCGGTGTTGTCTACAATTTTCCATGCCTCCAGTGTAAGAAAATATATGTGGGTCAAGCAGTAAGACCGTTAACTATCAGTACCAAAGAACACTCATATGTAATGAAGAGAGCATTACACGAACTGTATACATCCTCTTGTGCCATTTCTCATCATATAGGTGTTAATAAGCACTTAATGGAGATTAACCTAATCACACCAGTGAGGAAAGAAACTAATAAAACAAAGCGTAAAATTATCGAAGCTATGTATCTTGAGATATTTAAACATTGCATAGTCCCTAACAATAAAGCAGACATTACATTAAAGCTTAGTTTAAACTTAGTCGCTAGAAATTTGTGTTTGCCACCATCAGTAGAGATGGACAATGGATAAACAATTTTTTTATATATTTTTTATTATTTTTTTTGCACTTTCTAATTCCTTTTACTAATGTGTTTTATTTCTAGACCCTGAAGATGACGTGCCATAGTGACGTCGAAATATTGGATTTTTCTAATCAAATAAATATTCCTGTTTCCTCGCCTTCTTTTAATAATTCTTGTGATGTTATAAATAATAATAATTGTATCGTAAGTAATACGACAAACAAATGTTTTTCATTAAATATTAATAATAATTGTAACTGCAATACCGCAGGTGTAGTGTATCTAATACAATGTACATGTGGATTGCAATATATAGGAAAAACATATCAAATGTTAAAAACTAGGTTTAGGCAACACATATATAATATACAGCATAATAGTCAAACTATATTTCATAAACATATGAGATTAATAGGACATTATATTAAAAACTGTAAATTATTTATTTTAGAACATATTATCGAAGAAAACATTTCAAGATGCGCCTGGGGTGGTCAAGATTGACACATTTTCAGCCAATAGGTATGAACAATCTGTTGAGTGTATAGAACGTGGAAGTATGATTTTGAAAGCCACCCAAGAATTGTTATGAGTGGAGCGGCATATATTTGAGATGAAACTGCGTTTTGTCTGTTTTTTTTTCAGAATAGAAACCGTATTTCTGCAATGACGGTCCTCGCTGTGCACGGTGAAGACGAGCATGAATCACAAAATTGTGAAAAAAAGGTCCTAAAGACCTAAGTGTACACATTCACATAAGGCTTATTCTCACACCTGCACCCATTTTAAAGAATATTTAAAGTGGGTGGATGGTGAGAATAAAAAAGTGTGTGAAGGAGCACAAACCTTTTTACAAGCCGCTAAAAAGGCAGGGTGATAAACGTCTCCGAAATGAGAATGTTGATCGACCGACTAAACGAACTGGTAAAGGTGATGATAGTGGCCGCGGAAAATAAAAATCTAAAAACAAAATTATTATCAAGAGAGAATAAAATACAAAGTTTGAAAACAGATATAAGCAGAATATTAATAAGTAATTACAAAAACTATAATGAAAATAAAAAAATAGTACAAAAAAACATATCGTTTTGCAACTTTAAAAAACGCGTATCCAGAAGGGTATGACGAAAACATGGAGTTTGGCTCCTTAGTTTCGTCAGACTAGGAAGGATCTGCTATTTTTAAAGTCGTGCACAAGCAGGCAAGGAAAGATAGCTCTTCAAAAGGAGGAGGCACCAAGTTAGGGGAACAACGTCCTTCTGCAGATGACGTTGTTAAGAAACGTTGAGAAGAGCCGTGTAAAAAGCGGCGCATCGAGTACAATGCGTTGGACATCTCATTGATAAGTTGGAATATAGGAAACGTTAGGAAACTTGTTCAATATTTCAATATGGATTATGGGGATATCCTCTTTCTGCAGGAGGCACGTTCTCCACAGGTTTTAAACACTTTAAACAGAAGTTTCGAAAAATACAAAATTTTCACATGTCAAGTTGACGGTAGGTTAGAGCTCACCCTGGTCTCAATGACAAGCGAGCGTCTTAACGCTTGCTTGATTTCAGAGGGGACCAGTTACGTGGGATCTTATCAACTTCGAAATTCTTCGTTTCCCGCCGTCCGGTGTAGCAAACTGCTACATAAAACCGGATGGCTGGCGGACGAAGGAGAGTACGAAGGCCGTCAAGAACTTGCTGCTTAGAGTGTTTAATGCCGGTGCCCACTACATTGTTGATGATTTAAATGACTCCGGAGGAGCTCGAGTGGGATCACTGATTGACTAAATCGGAGAGACCATAATCCCACTAGAGGGAACGTTTCTCCGGCGTCATATAGGTTACTAATCCATTTTAAATATCGCAATTCATTTAAAAAATGTCAAGTTTAAAATAAAATCGTTAAAAAACAGAATGAAACGGGTTTAATGACGCATACAAGCTTGTATACTGGGTTTGGAAGGAAGAAATGGTCCAAAAAAACAGATTTCAACCGACCAAGGCTGGTATGCAAGCTTACAACAAAAAAGTTTAAATGTTTTTAACCAATAAGAATGATAAGAATATTTATTATTATAGGAACGAAGAAGAAAATATCCTTTATTTGATTAAAATTCTATATTTTGATAACTCCTGCTATCATCAGGATTCCAAAAAACGTTTTAAATATAGAATTTTAATCAAATAAAGGATATTTTCTTCTTCGTTCCTATAATAATATATATTTGAAATGGAAGAAGATTGTTGATTTAGTATTTATTAGATAATAATAGTAATTAAATTTTATATTATATAACAAATGAATAATGTGTGTGAGTACATAAATTTTTTTAATGAATTGAGCGTGAATGATTAGTGTTAATCATTAGTGTTAATGATATAATTCGTTCCTATAATAATATATATTTGAAATGGAAGAAGATTGTTGATTTAGTATTTATTAGATAATAATAGTAATTAAATTTTATATTATATAACAAATGAATAATGTGTGTGAGTACATAAATTTTTTTAATGAATTGAGCGTGAATGATTAGTGTTAATCATAGTGTTAATGATTTTTGTTCAAATTTTATAAATAATCAATTGTACTTTTTAAGAAATAATATTTTTTTATACAATTTTAATGCTAAATTATATAATTCAGCAAATAAACACCTGCGGACAAAACAACCTCCATTGCCAAAATACAATCCTAAGGATTTGCACATGAAGAAACTCCTCTGGGATTAATAGCTGATCCTAATCCGTCTGATCGAAGGAGGTTTCTCATGTGCCGACTCCAAGATCAAATCGATGAAGAGTCGTTGAAGCGTGATACAAGAAAGCTACTGTCCTCCAAGACTTTCTTAAAAGAATGGTGGTCATCCATAAGGAAGACCACCTTTCCGTCTTGGAGAGCAGCAGCTTCAAAAGGGATTGCTTCAAAGGGTATTAAGATTGTATTATAGAAAATGATAAAGAAACATCTCTCAAATGCAATGATATGCTCCGAGGATGTGCAGCTTAAAAATAGGTTGAAGCTTACTCTCCATCATATTGACCCATTGGAAGAGGATATCACACTTGAAGATCTCTTGGATGCGTGGCCGATCACGCCTAAGACGCCATCTAATGGTATCTCGGCGTGCGCGGCTGCTACCAAGCTGATCGACAAAGAACTCCGAGGGCGAATCGCGGCTAAACTGATAGCTTCACCGCTAGAAGCCTGGCCAGATATTGCACTCGGGAAAGTGATATTTCTCCCAAAGTGTCAATGGGTGTCAACGGCTAAGGACACGAGACCAACCACCATATTCAATTATACGGTGATAGTCTATGAGAGAGCTCTGGCAAGATACATGGCTCGCCACTACGAGTCGCGTGGATTGTTGGGTGAGCACATACACGGGTTTTGTGTGGTAGGGGAACTGTAAAAGCAGTAAGGGGATTACAGGGTTTTCTCACCAAGGATACACGGCCGGCACTGCTGTATTCTTTTGACGTGTCTGCAGCCTTTGACAACATCACACTCGACTCAGTAATGAAAACGTTGAGAAGAGATGTTGTTCCACTGAACATTCTGCGTCGAGTGTGGGGAATTTTGGAGATTAGAAGCCTCTATCTAGAAGACGACAAGGGCCCCTTGTATAAGCTATCCAAGGGTATTTCTTGAGGGTCCCCTTTATCACCAATCCGTTATATGATTATGGCAAGGGGAGTCTTTTATGGAGTTTTGGATAGAAACACCAGTGGTACTATCTATGCGGACGATATATTGCTTGTGTTTAAAATAGATTCCTTGTCTGACAGGAGATTCGAAGAGAGAGTGAAATCAGTGGTGAATGGGTTGCTAGACGCCTGTCTAAGTTGGGTTTGTCGTTAAATCCAATGAAAATCAATTTCATTCACTACATATTTCGCAAATCAGGACGTCATACTAAATTATTTGGTGATCTTCCAAGGAATCGGAAGCGACAAATAAGGATACTGGGATCTGTCTTCGAATCCAGGCTGCACTGGAGATCAAACATGGCAAAATATTTTATATTTGTAAAAAAGATATAAAGTTGTTCTAGCGTGCAAGACGTTTAAATGACAGTTTGAGTAGGTGTATAGTAGTGCTTATGCGTTTGTGTTGAGTGACCTATACTTCTACTCAAATAATCGTCCACCAGAGCAACGTTATAGATTTTTAAAAAGACTTCTAGAATTAATTAAAAAATAATTTAATAATGATGAATATTTGAAAAATAAATTAATTAAAAGATATGTAAAGTTTTATAATGTAAAAATAAAAATTTTGAATAATTTTAATTTTTCGAATGAATTTGATTTACTTTGTTTTCGTGTTTAATTTAAAATCTTATGTAAATTATTTGTTGTATAAAAAATGAAATAGAATTTTATTGTTTAAATGTGATTTTATTTATTTTTATCGTTTTTACCATCACAAATTCGGAAAGAATAATAATTACGACAGTCAAAAGACAAATGCTTCCCGTAGACGGGTTTGCAGAAAAGCGCATACGAGCGTGAAGATTTACTTTTCATAAATTCAACGTTCATTGTTAATCAATGCTTTTTTACTTTAATAAATTCTTACATTTTTTATAGTCGAAAATTTGTGAACAAAACGCCCTGAGCAATACAATGAATTCTTACATAAATTCATACATTTTTTAACATTGATTGATTTTGTAAATGTTGTTTTCGTTTTACAAAAGAAGCTAGCCTTCCTTTGCTTAGTCATGACAAGTAGCGACAAGGTGCTGACGAACATCTTGTTGCAGCAGCAAATTTTGCAAGAGCTGCTCAATCGTAATAAACAGACCACGAACAAGCAGTGAATCATCACGGGGGATACTAGTATCATCGTTCAGATCATTCGACATACCAAGGAAATCTTGGGAGGAGGTTTACCGGGATCAATTGCAATTCCACTTTCAGACACAAGGCATTGTGGAATACGCAAGAAAAAAGAGCTATTTATGTCGTGGATTGGAACTGCCGGTTTTTAATTAATATCACAAGTCAATGTAGGACAAAGAATTGAAAAACACACATTTGCAATATTAGTTGAACAACAAAATAAGCATTTTAAACAAGCTGTACACGTGCTGACAGCAAGATACGAATTCAAGCAATGCGAAATGAATGAGACACTACCATATTCTACTTTGGTTGTTCGTTTAAGAGAAAAGGCAAGACATTGCAAATTCTTCAATCCAGAAATTGTAAACGAAAAGCAAGCAATGGATTGCTTGCTGGATTTCTTGATTGAAAGCAAACGAAGTCAGAAATGTTCAGCATCGGATAGTGAGCGCCGGCGATGCCATAAAAAGGCCATTTCGCAATTTACTGTCGCAGTAAACATGTTAACAAGATTCCAATGATAAATGTTACCGATCGTTCATATTACTTGAATACGGTAAACGTGATCGAAATATGCAATATGGTACCGACAATTCTGGTCACGCTAAACGGGGTTTATTGTAACATAGAGTTTGATACAGCTAGCGTCACGATGATCACCGAATAAACGTGGTGTCGGATCGGAAGATCTGACACTAAAGTTACAACGGGGCGAACCGCCGTTTCGCCCTGCTATAACTTTAAAAACGTATGGGAATCATGTGTTAACTAACCTAGGAAAGTGTAGGAGAATGTAGCATTCCAGAATACAAAGGCAGCAGGGAAGATACAAATGCTGAAGGATAACGAGACATCGAACTCGGAGGAGAAGTCGTTACTCGCTGACTATGCACTTTATTTAAAAATAACGGACGACCCGTATGGGTCGTCCGTAGGGATAGTATTTGGCTGTCTTACATAAGCCGTAGGGATAGTATTTTCATAGACTATCTCAGATCCCTCAAACAAAGAAACCAAGACAATGAAAATGATAAGCAACAAATTTATAAAATATAAATCAAATACGAAGAACAATGGTCAACTTACCACTGGCCGGATGAGTTTTCATTGTCGAATGCTGTGTGACCTGGCAGATGTACGGAGACAGCGAAAGAGGCATCAGCATCCGAAGCGGACTAGCCTTAATGTAGGAACGTGGAATGCCATGTCACTGGCGGGTTTGGAACCAGAATTAGTTGGAGAGATGATTTGATATAAATAAAGACGACTATACAACTGGGTATTGCCGTCCAGTAAAAAAGACCATCCATAAATGATTATAAAACATCGTTTATGGATGGAAGACCAATCCATAAACTTATGGGTATTCAAGACGACCCGTACGCAGGAGAAGGCGTTACTCGCTGATTATGCACATTTATTCAAGAATAACGGACGACCCATACACAACTATACATTTACTCTAAATGTTGACTCTGCTGCGATATCAAAATGTTATCAAAGTAGATGGGTGCCGTTTCATCTCCGCGAGCAAGTAGAGAAATCACTTAAAAGTCAAGTCGATTTTATATTTCTGGAACCGATAGATCTTTCGAAAGAAGATGTCAAGTCGGCAACACCATCGTAATAGTCCGCAAGGCAAATGACTTGATCCGAATATGTGAAGATTTAAGGATTACTGTGAATCCACATTTGAGTGTCGATCCATATATTCTTCCAACATGGGAAGACGTGACATGCAAAGTGAGCGGCGGCATACAATATTCGAAGATCGACTTGAAAGATGCATACCTACAGTTATCTATCGAAACAGACTCCAGAAAGTTTCTGACGATTTTGACACACGTCGGCTATTTTCGTTTTACCAGAATGCCTTTATGTATTAGCATTGCTCCTGCAATCTTACAACGTTATATTGACAGACTCTTGAAAAAATTCTAATGGTTGTCGCATATTTTGGACGATATTATCGAAAGAGGCAAAAGCCGGAAAGAACATACTGCAAATTTGGGAGTCGTTTTCGCAAGATCGAGTTAAGCAGGTGTTGCTGTGAATGAAAAGAAAATCCAGAATTTTCAAAATCAGATCGAATTACTAGGACATATCATAGCCAAGGACCACATTGTGCCATCACCCTAAAAACTACAAACGATTTAAGAGATACATGTTCCGTCAGACTAACATCAACTACCTTTCGTCTTTGGGATCGATTAATTTTTTAAATCGATTTATATCCAACTTGTAGTCAACATGTGCGCTATTATATCAGCTGGTAGGAAAAAATTGCGACTGGCATTGGGTAGGTGAGCATGATAGAGCATTTTCGACGGTGAAACCCAGTATGATAGACCGAAGAGTTCTCATCAGAACTTACGACATTGATAAAGAGACGCAGTTAGCTTGCGACGCTAGTGATCGTGAACTGGGAGCAGTATTATTCGAGAAACAAATAAATAACCAGTACGCACCCATAGCTTACGCATCTCAAACCTTCAAGACAAGCGAGAAAAACTATTCTCAAATTGAGAAAGAATCGTTGGCTATACTCTTTGGAATAACAAGATATCACAAATATCTGACAGGGCGAAGGTTTGTGCTTTGGAGTGATCACAAACCACTACTACACATATTCGGAACGAGTCGGCAATTGTCGAAGATGACGAATAAACGGCTTGTTCGTTGGACGATTACACTCGGAAAATACGATTACGTACTCAAGTATATCAAAGGGGCTTCAAACCTACTCGCGGACACACTGTCGAGACTGCCTATGAAAGAAGAAGTCAAAAACGAGAACGTCGATGTGAAGAAAGTACACATGTTGATCGACCTTGATGCAGCAAGATCGGATTTTCAGTAGACGAATTACACACAGCGAGCTTAAATGACCCAGTTATATAGCGAGTAAGATGATATCTAGAAAGTGGTTTACAGAATAAATTCTAAGATCAATTACAGCAATACGCGGCTCGAAAAAAACGAATTATCATTCAAAAATGGAATGATTATATGGTTACAACGAATCGTAGTTCCCGTAACGCTGCAAACACATGCAGTAGAGACGCTACATTTGGGACATCACGGAATATGCACAATGAAAAGCATTGCTCCACTATATTGTTGGTTGTCCGGGTTGGACAAGGACATAGAAAGATATGCCGGACAATGCCAATTATGCCAGACGCGTAGGCCAGCGGCGCAACCACAACCGTAATACCAATGAGACATTCTTCAAGCAGCATGGCAACGTATTCACGTAGATTTCGCTGGTCCGATCTTGGGGCACATTTATGTGGTGACTATTGACGCCTTCTGTCAGTGTTCAGAAGTTAATAAGATAGCTAATGTTTCGGCTATGGAAACATTAGGAGTCTAGCGAGAGCAATTCACATGGTGGGGAGTACCAGAAGAAATCATTTCAGACAACTGACCCTAGTTTCAGTCATTTGAATTTTGTAGAACGTTTTATTGGGACACACAAAAGATGGGTCAAGTTGGAATCTAAATCCTCTCAAAATTCATTGACAATCCAACAATTTTTAATGACATACCGGAACACATCACAAGCATCTACAACAAAAGCACTTGCAGAGCTGTTGTTTGGATATAGGATTAGAAAAATTTGTAACCACATACGGCCAAATATGCGAAGGACAACCTACTCAAATTGTAAAGTTCAAAAATAGAGACATGATCAGGGTGCGAGATCACGAAACTTTGGGAAAGGGCAAGAGGTATGGTGGCGCGACCAACGAAATTGATGTTGGAATACAAGTAAAATTGTCGAAACGACTGGATGGGGGATCTTACCTGATAATGACGAATTGGGAAAATCGCAGGAGACACGTTTTGGATTTAAGAATACGGGAGGAAAATATGAACTAAGCCTGCACACCACAGAACAAGGGCATGACAAGCACTAATGTCCAACGGACAATTGAAATAAGGCAAGCGGAATCATTGGACAACAGTGTTGAAACAGTCCCGAACTTTACATGGCGGATATCACGCTATGGGTAGAAATTGGTAAAGAACAAGCGGTCATGAAGAACTTGGAGGTTTATAACGGATCAGGCGTTGAAAAAACAATGAGAAATCAGAGCATTTTAGGAGACGATCAAGCAAGACGAACCAGCGGGCGAAACAGACGACTACCTGTTAGATACGATAGCTTTTTTGAAGAGGAAAGAAGAGATTTCACGATCGCAAAACAGCGCTCGCTGAATAAATTAATACGGCAGAAGCGCATATTATTAACAAATTATTGAAAAAGTAAAAATTAAAATATAAAATTGAAATTTGATTTATTTGAAAAAAGTTAAATTTTTATTTAAATTTTATAAAGTTGCAAAAATATTTACGGTAAAACATGAAATTTACACTGCACTAGGAATTTTTTCTTTGAATGTATTGGTCAATTATTACACCAGAAATACATCGGTATAAAACTAGCTCATAAATTGAATCCAAATTGGATATTATTTAGATTATATATGACATAAATGTTGTATGACTTATAATTATTTGACCTTTTTTATAGATTGTTCAATAAAGCCTCTTTGGCGAATCTTAGTTTGTTTACTACAATTTATTGAACACTTGTACACGAATGGAGAAGTTTCTCAAACCCGAAATGCTCGCAATCAGAACGCTACCGTCGATTGGAGACATTGGAAACAGAGAATATCTTCATTTTTATCAGTAATTCCGGACATCACTGACGCTCAGAAACTCCTTATCTTGGTCAATTCAATCAGTGGGACGTTATATGCTCACGTCGACGAATGCAAAACGTTCGAAGAAGCGATCGACAAACTGGAAACATTATTTGTGAAACCGAAGAACGTTATTTACAATCGACATCTTTTATCCTCAACAAAGCAAAAACTGGAACAAAGTATCGACCAGTTTTTTCAAACTCTCCTGCAAATCGGAAAAATATTGCGAATTTAAAGCCGTCTCTGAGACTACTATCATAACCAATATGTGCGCGATTCATTTATTCGTGGATTACGATCACAGCAAATCAGACAGCGTCTTTTAGAAATGCACAGAATTGACGTAAAAAGAAACTTATGATGTCGCACGAAGATTAGAACAAGCTGAAATACATGCAAATAATTACAAAGACCGTAACACTCACGAATCGTTTTTATCTGTCAAATTGCAATCATGAAGAAGAGAGTCAAAAAATTGATGTAGCCAGATCCATCATCGTTAATAACCGAACAAAATGTTTCTTCTGCGGTGGAAATCGGCATCCACGATCTGATTGTCTAGCCAGATTGCTCAACTGTCATAATTGCGGGAAGCAAGGCCACTTTTCAAAAGTATGTCAGTCACGCAAACAACCAAAACAGCTTAGCGACCTTCAAATATCCGCCATATCTTGCAACACTGTTTATAATCCTTTGCAGAAAACAACAATCAACATCAAAATTGGAAATATAACACTAAGAGCTCTCGTTGATACAGGTAGTGTCGCCAATTTCATTTCTGACAAAACACTTACTCAATGCAAACTACTTACTTTTCCATGTAACGAAACCGTTCATATGGCGTCAAAAGATTAGTAGCAAATTGTTAAAAATATGTAGAACAGATATTCAATACGATAGTCAACTCATTCAAAACGTCAAACTTTACGTCATTAAGAACCTATGCTCCGACTTGATTCTCGGTCATCTCTTTTTACAACGATTCCAAAATCTCAACATCGAATTCGGAGGATCAATTAAAACATTATCGCTAGCAAACTTACAGTCATCTACATCAGAGATTCCATTACCTCGCTTATTTGCACTACTTAATGCTAACTTTTGCAAACCTATCCAAACCAAATCTCGTAGACGCACACCAGATCAAGAACATTTTATAAAATGTCAAATCAAACATTTGCTCGATAAAGGAATCATAGAACCTAGTCATTCTCCTTGGAGAGCACAGGTGTTGATTGTTACTCATAAATCAGGTAAGCGTAGATTAAGCATCGATTACCCCCAGACTATGAACAAATATACCATACTGGAAGATTACCCGTTGCCAAGGACATATAATTTCGTAGAAAAAATCGCCAGGTATAGATTTTTCAGCAGCTTCGATTTGAAAGATGCTTATAATCAAATTCCACTACTCGATTCTGAAAAAAATTCACATCATTTGAGGCCGCCAGCTGATTATTTCAATACAAGTACATAAGGCTTTTTGGTTTGACAAACGGGGTTGCAGGCTTCCAACGAACTATGAATTCAATAATCGACAAGGAGAAGCTAGTCGGTGTATTCTCTTACTTAGACGATGTTGTGGTAGCGGGAAACACAATGGATCAACATAATGAGAACCTTAACGTGTTTATGAAGACATTGTATAGGTACAGATTAACTATAAATCCAGAGAAAACTGTTCAATGCAGTAATTCTATTTGTTCTCGGCTATCTCATTACCGACGGTATTCTCAAACCTGATCCAAAGCGAGTGAGTCCTTTGTTAAGTATGTCACCACCTACTTCCTTGCGCAAAAAAGCTAGTATTTTAGGTATGTTTACCGATTATTCCCAATGGACTAGTCGATTTTCGGATAGAATACGCCCATTTGCCGACGCCACAACATTTCCGCTATTCCACGAAGCTTCCAAATCATTTAAAGACATAAAAGAAGCCTTGTCTTTCGCGTGCAAAAAAACAGATTGAAGATGATAAACTACTTGTCGTCAAAACCGATGCATCGAAACAAGCAATCTCGGCAACTCTCAGTCAAGACGGACGACCAGTCGCTTTCTTTTCGCGAGTTTTTTCGAAATCTGAAAAGCGCCAAGCCGCAGTTGATCTAAAAGCCCTAGCTATCGTTGAAGCTGTTAGATACTGGCGCCATTACCTCGCTAGCAGACACTTCAAAATCATTACAGACCAACGATATATTGCTTATATATTTTCGTCGAAAGGTAAAAGTCAAATCAAAAATGACAAAATATCACGATGGCGATTGGATTTATCTGAATTTCATTTCGATATTGAATACAGACAAGGTCCGATAAATGTTGTTGCGGAAGCATTCTCCAGCATCGTTTGTGCTCTGAGTAATCGAAGATCTTCGGAAATATTAAAGTTACATAAACTGCTATGTCATCCTGGCGAGACGAGAATGTGGCATTACATACGCTCTCATAATCTACCATTCTTAGTATCCGACGTGCGTTCAGTTATTGATTTCTGTCGAACTTGCGCAGTAGTGAAACCTAGATTTTACAAGCATCCACAAACATCCTTTATTAAATCTTTACATCCATTTGACCGCTTATCGATTGACTTTAAAGGACCATTTCTAAAGTGTTGCCAGAACAAATTCATGTTTACTGTGATCGACGAGTATTCGCGTTAACCTTGGGCCATCCCATGCCCAGATACGTCGTCACAAACGGCTATTAAGTATCTCAAGCAGATATTTTACACTTTCGGTACACCCTCGTCCGACCGAGGTTCTGCATTCTGTTCCAAGAAGTACTAATTGTTTCTAAGTAGCAACAATATCACATCGAGTCGCACAACTCCTTATAACCCTAGCAGCAATGGGCAGTGCGAGCGGTATAATCACATTATATGGAAAACCGTAGAGTTGGTATTGAAAGAAAATAATTTGCCAATAAACAAATGGCACGACGCTTTAGGACGATCCCTGAATTCAATACGCTCATTACTTTGTACAAGCACCAATTCTACACCGCATAAACGTATGTTTCACCATGCACGACGATCATGTTTTAAAGTCACAATGCCTAATTGGTTAACATATTCAGTACCTGTACTAGTTAAAATGTTCGCTACCGGAAGTAAATACGAACCACATGTGCAATAAGCGTATCTTATAGAGTCCAATCATAAATATGTGACTGTGAGATTAAAAGACGGACGAATTACAGAAATATCAACAAAGCACTTAGCTCCCATGGCGACAAATGATACTAGCTTATGTAATGATGACCCCATCGTAAGCAGGACTATTGAATCAGAATTCGATTAGCGTTTAATTAAGGCTACTAATACGACTCATACCCAAATTACAAATAACGATACAAAATCTTGTGATGAGGTTGTTGAGATACCAGACATAGAAGTAGATCGTTCTTCGCACTCCTATACAAACACTACTTTTGTACCCAGCTCTTCGAGTGTAAATAAACAGAATACAACAAGCTATGTGGATGCACATCAAACAAAATGAATTTACGAAGCAGAGTGTTCAAAACAAGGTGCTGATAAATTACGAACCTCTAATAGACGACGACGAACTGCAGCGTACTTTGAAGATTATTTGAGGGAGGAAGATTGACATAAATGTTGTATGACTTATAATTATTTGACCTTTTTATAGATTGTTCATAAAGCCTCTTTGGCGAATCTTAGTTTGTTTACTACAATATAATACAGTGCATTTATCTGAAACGTAGCTAGTGTAAGGGAATATAAAGGTAATGATGAAAATTATTACAAAGCATTTAATAATTGCACAGTGAAAGACTTTGTTTGCAATCCGACGGTGGGTCTCTAATACTCTGGGAGGGCGGAAAGATCTTGGTTTGAGACTTAACATGTCCAAGCACGCTAGCAAAGAGCCATGCTACCCGTGCCACGATGGCGGAGGATGTGTCTCGACATATGCTGAGGAATTGAAAATACACATGTACGATTGCATTGACCATACTCAATACTCATTTGTGCTGTTGGCTATCGAGACATTTGGAGCATTTGTTCCGTCGGTCATCAAGGGTATATAAAGGTAATGATGAAAATTATTACAAAGCATTTAATAATTGCACAGTGAAAGACTTTGTTTGCTTTAAATAATTAACATGATTGAATTGAATATTATTTAGGTTGTAAAATACAGTGCAACATCCAGGCAATGGAAAGAGAGACTTTGAGAAGGACTCGATCGGGTCACTGCGGATCGGCGCGCAGGTCCATTCATCATGGAGCGTCTAAGCGCTGTTGTTTCAAGGGACAATGCAGAATGTATGCTCGAGTCGATTGTAGCCGCGCCCGAAGCTTAAATATACTGTACAACAGAGAATTTGATAGCGTTGATGAGGAATTGCAAAGTTGAGGATGTGCACTTTTAAAATCTAAATGGAGTGCAGGACTTTTAGGTTTTTAGTTTTCACCTTTTACTTTTTCTATAATTTCTTGTCATGATACAGTGTATTCTAATAAATTGGGAACATGGATAGAATCTGGAAACCGAATATTCTAAAGTTGCATCCTTGCGGCACGAATTCTGAGTGCACCTAGCGACATTAAAAAAAGGATTTATTTTAACGTGGCAAATGCGTGCCAGCGCACGTTTACATGACCACAACAAAACAAGACTGTGAATCAGGTGTCGAGAAGGTGTGAACGGAGGAGGTGTTTGAATGTGATAAAGGAGGGGGCGCGGCGGACGTCGAGAGGGAGTTGATTCCAGGCGAGTGAGGCGGCGACGAGGAAGGATCGGAGACCGTAGTTGTTGGAGTAATTAGGAACGTGGAGTAAGAGGGTATGACAAGAACGAAGCGATAGCGAGGTGGGGCGAGTAGCGTCTAAGAAAAGAAGGTTGATGAACGATGGGTTAGCCGACAGCGATAAGACGAAAGGTAACGAGAAGAAGGCGGAGTTTGATGTGGATGTGGATGGTGGTCCAGTAGAGTTGGGCAAAATATGTGGATGTGTGGTCGAAGCGACGGAGACGAAAGAGCACTCGAACGGCGGTGTTGATTATTCGTTGTAGGGGTAGGATGATGGATTTTGGAGAATTGGCGAAAAGGCTAAGGCAGTAATCGATTTTAGGGAAAAGAAGCGATGAAAGAAGAGACATACAAGAACGAAAGTCGATAAGGGGGCGGATACGGCGGATGTCACGGAGAATTAAGTTAGATGAGCGGACCTTGTCACGGACGAAGGGTTTAAGGGAAAGGTGATCATCGAAATGGAAGCCTAAAAAAGTGAGATTGTGGACTATGGGGATGATCGATGAGGCAAAATATACAGTGGGAGGAGATATGTTTGGTTAACGGGGAGGATCCATATTATTTTGGACTTTTCGGCGTTTAGAACGAGATGGAGATTGGAGAGACGTTTGTAGATAGAAGAAAGACAGTTGGAGGCAGAAATGCCGATATCGTGAATGCGATGTGCGGGTGCATGAGCATAGATTAGAATGTCATCGGCGTATTGCATAACCTTAAAGGAGTAAGGTTTGATAAACGGAGATAGATCGCCAAGCAGAAGAGAGAAAAGCAGGGGACCTAGGACTGAACCTTGTGGGACCCCGCAAAAATAAGGGAGGGGAGGAGAGGATGATGAATTAGAATATACGCGAAAGGAACGGTCGGATAGATATGAAGCGAACCATGCTACGGAGGAGGAAGAAAAGCCGTAATCATAACGAAGGCGAGAAAGGAGGACGGAGTGGTCGACAATGTCGAATGCGGAGGAGAGGTCGAGGGAGATGAGAACACCATATAGAGCCTTGTCTCGAGAAATGAGTAAGTCATTGTACACATTTATGCATGCGATTTCTGTCGAGTGATTAGAGCGGAAAGCGGATTGGAAAGGAGGGTAGAGATTGGATGAGGAGAGATAAGCGTTGATTTGTATTAAGATGAGGCGTTCTAAGAGCTTAGAAAGAGTAGGGAGTAGTGAAATGGTGCGATAGCTAGAAGGCAGGAAGGGGTCGAGCGATTGTTTCTTAAGGAGGGGACGAACGATTGCGGATTTCCAGTGTGAAGGGAAGATACGACTGCGGATGGACGAGTTAAACAAGGTTGTGAGAAATGGGGATATCGATGAGCATATAGATTTTAATATGTGAGTAGGCAGGGGATCGGCAGGTGAGGTTTTGTTGGGCAAGGACATGAGGACAGATGATACTTCTGTAGGTGAGACAGGGAGAAGATGAAAGAGTTCCGGAAGGATGAGATTAGACTGGGCAGAGTGGGATAGGATTGAGACCAGGGTGTGAGAGAGCAACGTGGATACTTTAGTCTGGAGAAATGACGAATAATCATTGGCATTGATGTTGCACGGCGAAGAGGAGCGAGCAAGGATTGAGTTAAAAGTATGCCAGAGAGTCTTAGAGTTGAATGAAGTGATGATTTTATGCTGCCAGAAGGAGTTGCATTTGGTACGTAGTAGGTTGAGTTGAGACCGGCGAAGAGCAAGATAGGAATCACGGAAAGACGGAGTGATCGAGCGGAAATCACGTCTGAGAGAGCGGTGATATACTCGAAAAGCATGGCGGAGTCGACGCTTTGATAGTAGGCATTGGATGTCAAACCATGGGGCACGGTGCAAGCGACGGTGTGGGTGAGACTTGAAGGGCAAGAGAATATCGAGAGTGGATGTGAGTTCAGAGTCGAAAAGAAAGGCGAGATCGTGAGGAGATGAATATGTTATTGTGGGTAATGATATAGATGATTTGAGTAAGGCAGAGCGGAGAAGGGAGAGGTCAAGATTTCTCCAAGGGCGACGTAGGATTGTAGGTGTGTGAGGAGGGGTGTGGTTGTGAGTGAGATCAAGGGTGATAAGAAAGTGATCGGATAGACCAGGATCAGATATGGACAGTGAGGTGTAGGCAGCAAAATGATCGGGGACAGTGATGATGTCGAGTGCCCCACCAAGTATATGTGTGGGGGCAGTGGAGATTAGTTTGTAATTGTAGTTGTATAGAATGTTGATGAACCGGATGGAATCCGTGGAAGAGCAGCGGTCTAGGCGGATATTGAAGTCGCCTAGAACGAGTGAAGGGATTGAGGACAATGAACAATGAGAAAGGAGGTCAGCGAGTTCGGTAAAAAATAAGGCAGTAGGAGCTGATGAACCAGGACGGTATACAATGGCGAGATCTAGAGTGATCGGGTTAGAATAACGACAAATGAGCAATTCAAAAGAGCAAGGACTGAAAGGGGGATTGATTTTGCGAAGAGACGCGGGGTGACGCGCGAATGCGACGATGCCGCCATGATTAGAGAATTTAGAAAGGCATGAGCTGAGGGGGCGGGCGGATTCGACTAGGGAGCAACCGGTAGAGAGCAGACGGCGAATAAAAAGGTCGTCGGAATCTGAGTGCCAGGATTCGGTGAGGCAGAAGAGATCGATGGATTGCTTGGTGAATAGGTTGAGGATAAGATCGGATTTATTGAGAATAGATCTAGTGTTGAGGAGACCGAGGCGGAAACCGTGTGTTGTGGCGAAAGAGTCTAATGGAGAAGACACATAGGAGAGATGGAGCGCCATCGAATTTTTGGACGGGTGTGTACAACTTGAAAATTTCCGTCTATGTTTCGGATGGAGAGTGATGTTTCGCCGTTTTCCTCACGACGGCGTTTTTCGATGTGGGCTGAAGAGATTTGAGCGATTTCAGAAGGGGCGCGATCGGGGAAAATTCGAGTGGTTGAAGATGACATGAGTTTGAATCGTTGAGAGAGGACAGAAGACGCGTGAGAGCGATGCTTGAAAACAATTTTTAGGAGAGGGGGCTGGGAAGGATTAGATTGAGAAGATTTGTTTAGACGGATGAATGCGACAGGAGAAACCTTGAAAAAGGATGGTTTATCCGCAGGGACAATAGACGAGAGGATGGATCTGAAGGCGGAAACATCATGGTCTAGACGTGTTTGTGGAGATAGGAAGTTAGAAGGCGTGATATTAGTGATAATGACGCAACGATCGCGAGAAGCAAAGCGCTTCCGTAAAGGAGGACGACTGACGTGAGTAGGTGAGATCACGATAGAAGAGCTGGCAGTTGATGATTTGGAGGGATTTGGTTTGACGACGGGAGACATAGAGGATAATTATAATAAATAGGGTCCCAAGCGATGTGAGGAAAGGTTATGAGTGGAAGGATAGTGAAGGTTGGTGGAGGTGACTTTGATTGATGGATGCAAGGTATTGAGAAACGAGACGGGAAGGACGGGACGTGGGGTGTCGGGGAGTGAAAATACATTAGTTGTAACAATTTGCGGCTCCGTCACTGTCTCGGTAGATTTATCATAAACTTGACAAAATCCATCTTGCTGCGATACAATTTGCGGCTCCTTCACTGTCTCAGTAGATTTATCAGAAATTTGAGAAATTCGATCATGCTGCGATGCCATTTCCAATTGCTCTAAGCGTTTTATTAACAAGTTGATTTGTTTCGCCGCACAGAATCCGCAGTAGAACGGTGGCCCGCCACAAGTTTCCTGACCCAAAGCACAATTATGTGTTACTGATGTCCAGATTTGACAGCCGCTAGCGGAGCATTCCACTTGTATGTTCTCGAGCTTGCCGGTTTTATCGGTATCAACAGAGATTGCTCGCTTGGCTTTTGGTAGATTTTTCTTCTTGGCTCCCATTAACTGTAGGACATTGGCTAATACATTTCATGACAGTTATTTCACGTTTGGATTTGATATCGGACATGAACAAATTATACATATTAACTAACATTTTAGTCGAGGTAACGGTCTTTCGAGAGGCAAAATCGTACGAAGACGCGCGAGGCCGTAGCGTATTTCGAGGCCGAGTGGAATATATTTCGCGAGGGCGTAGCGTATTTTAGGATTCTGAAATCTCTTATATAGTCGCCAAGGAATGCGTCTGAGAGGCCTAATGAATTACTATTTGCCTTTATTTTCAACAGCGCATAAACTCCTATACCAGGATAATCCTTGGCAATCCTGGTTTTTGGAGTGGCTCATTGATAAAGAGCCCCTGATACTACCCAAGCAACATATAGCATGCCATGAAAAGCATACCAGCTTTTGCACACAACATGTTCTCTATCCAGAACTTGATATATAGAGGGCAGATATAAATCTGGGGTTTTACACCCATCCCATATCCGCCAGTCATATATAAGAATGTAAGAGTCCTTAGGTATTAAGAAGACTCTAGAACAGTATTGTTGCTTAGTCATCCGTGGTAGAGGAGCTATTATGCCCTTTTTCATGTGATACCGTATGGCTTTCGTAAGCGCAGGGCTTACGTTTGATCGCCAACGGCTCCAACTCAACGGGATAACTTCAATCCGTACTCCTTGGCGGAAGATTGACCGTATATGCCTTATCAAGAGTATGATATTCCGTTGTAAAACTGAATACTCGTCATCTCCTGATATCTGATCTACAATTTCTCTAATAAGTTGCCGAAATAAGTCCGGTATCACCGAGAAGATTGCATACATCATCCCAGGGTCTCTACCTGAAGAGTGATGGATCAGATTCCTGACAGTTTCGGCAGGGAAATGAGCTATAGGGAGTTGACTACTATAATGCTCAATACCCCTACCACTCTGCCGCTCAAAGGTTTCAAATGCCCAGTCAAAAAGTAAATCTTGAGCTGCCCTTCGAGATTGCGTAGGGAATACATTGTATTCCCTAGGCTGCTCAGCCCTATATATAGCTTCTTGTTCCCAGTACTCGAAATCCAAATGGATTCTTTCCTGGGTGTTCATTACAAGGATATAAGCATAGGGCTCAACATTTGCGTCCGGCAAAGGTAACGCAGGTTCAGCTTGATGAATATCAAGATCTGACCCAGTTCCAAGCAGTGTTTCTACTGCTGTTTAGAATTCCTGCACCGTGTATTGAGAGGATTTGTAGATCCAGTTCCAAACAGTGTTTCTACTGCTGTTTAGAATTCATGCACCGTGTATGTGAGAGGATTTGTAGATCCTACACATAACTCCGGTTCCTGCATCTGGTTTAGATGGCATGACGTAGGCATATCAACAGCCAGCTGTAATAACTGGGATGTTGTTAAAAAAGAAAATTGTGTACTCACATCTTGTTTCGCCGGTTTCGTTGGAGTTATTCCTATTGTTAATAATTGAGAATAATTCTTAAAGTAATTTTCAAATTACTTAGTCGCGAATGCCCGTTTCAGGCTGTAACATTTCATCGTAATCGAAATTTATTTCCACTCAGCACAGATAATATCTATAAATTGTTGTAAGCAATAAAGACAAGGCGTATTATCTTGCACGGACTTTGGAAGATCTTCATACCCAAGACAGTCATTTCACGATAATTGTCGGATTTACATATGGGTTGTGAATCGATTGTCATCAATGAACTTCATGGAAAGAGATTAGAAGATCTCCTATATACATGTAATGCAATTGTTGAATGTCGCAAATGCTACTTATGTTGATATGAAATTCACAGACACGATCAATGATCTGCTTAAAATGTAACATACCGTGCTTACTGGAAGTATGTTCATTTCGTAGGCGTATGTAAATCTAAACAACATCTTTCTACTAATATTCATTTTGTATTGAGTATCAATTCTTGTTTATATGATTCTCCAAAAACGTTGCTTATAATTCAAATTTGAATTGACGGGTGGCTGGTAGCAACCCCGTTTATCATTAGTTTCTTCTATTAAATAATCATTGAAGCTGAATCAAAGGAAAGAATAAATTATTTTTGATATTTCGCTAACTTCTGTTAGCGTCTTCATAAAATTAAAATGTTTTTAAAAATGTACATGCTTATATAAAAAGTTCAAAACGATAACCGCCATTTGCTTTTGGCAGGTGCTGCTGTTGTTAGCGATAACCAAATGCTTTTACTGTTGTTTAAATTTTTTATTAAAAATCATCATTTTTAATAAAAAATGATGATTCAAAATAGTTTAGAAATAAAAAATAATAATAACCATAATATTTTCATTCAAAATAAATAATTTGAAAAAATTTAGAAAAAATATACAAATAACAATTAAAATTACTAGAAAAATAAATCAAATAAATTAAAATTAAAATTAAAATTACTATATAAATCAAATAAAAATAGAATTTATAGAAATTTTTAAAATTAATAGAATTTTTCTAATTAAATAGAAAAAATTATTTAAACAAAATCGTTTATAGCATATTTACAAAATATTTAAAGTTACGTCAGGTTTATTATTCGGCATAATAATATTGGAGTTTTTATGAATGTAATAAGCCTCAAGAATTTTTCAATTTAAACAATTGGTTTCTTTTGCCAATTCTTTGTTTTTACGAAGTAAGATGATTGCTTCCGATATAAATTAACTTGAAACAAATAATAAGATAATTAGAATTCTATTAGATAAAAACGGTTTTCCATCTTGGGCAATTAAAAAGGCTTTCTACAAAAGTACCAAAAAGGATAAACAAGTTGATTTTGGCCTAGAACGAGAAAAAATACAAAGGATTACCATTTATAAATAATTTTTGGAATAATAATAATTTATTTAAAGTGGCAAATGCGTGCCAACTGCACTCTTACAAGTCCACTAACTAACAAAAAAACAGCAAAAATCATACAGTTAAATTACTTAAATTGTTTAAATGTGATCGGAATTGGCGTTTGAAGCACAATATTGAGGTTGATTTGTGTATATGAATGGGCAGATGATTCCACTAGAGAGGAGCAGTCACAACGAAGGAGCGGAAGCTAAAAGAGGTTTAGTAGTTTGGAACATGTAAAAGAAGGGAATTACTGGAACGCAGAGCACAGGACACAGGACGAGAATTGTCGAGAAAAGGAAGGTTGAGAAATGAAGGGGTATGATAAGTTATAAGGCGAAAAGCAATGATAAGGGCAGAAGCTCCTCCCGAATTCCACTAAAGGATATCAAGTGAAAAAGGCTCACGATTACTCTGCTCACGATTACTCATTGTGATGGATTAGTTGGATGTGGGATTGCCTACCTAGAAGTAGCTAGGAACGGAAAGGTTCCCCTTCCCGTCACTAGAACCATCCGGGGCAGGTACTTGCCCATAGACAACATATTCATTTTCCATTATTTTCTTACTCTTCAGGAGATTGTAGATATTGATAGGGGGATGGGATGAGCCAAAGCCCCCTTTTTTGGATGATGAAATTGCCGTTGATGATGGAATAGTAGAGTTAGTACAGAATGTGGCAACAACAGAGGATACTAAAACTTCCATCTTCTTATACATTTTTTTAATACGTAAATTAACTGTCCGCATGAGGTCATCGTCCCTCGTAAGAGTGGCAGCATTTGCAAAGGTACCAGATTTCGGTTGGCCAGCAGACTTGTTAAATTCACTTTGATATAATTTAAAATGGCAGCATTTTCTGTTCCATACAGGATGGCTCCCTCACAGTTAGAGCATAATGGAGGGGCCACACATTTTTCTCCTGTCAACATAGCCGGACACTGGGGAGGGAGCCACACACCTCACATTTCGATGTCTCACTGCAGCTGGAGGCCCAGTACCCCGATTTATGGCACCGGCTGTAGTGAGGATATGTGAACTCTTCTTTGTCGATGATAGAAAATCTGAGATATAATCCCATGAAGGGATGACAAGCTGAATTAGCCAGCAATTCAGCTCGCTCTAGGGCAGCGGAACAAAATCCAACTGGTATCGGATGTCCGCTCTTGCCTATTATTGAACGGTAGTTCGATATTTTATGTTTCTTTTAGCAATTCGACATCATTTGACATGGGAGATTAGATACTTTTAGCGTGACAAGTATGGGTTAAGAGTATATGGACCCATACTCCGACAGTGAAGATTCGAAGTATTTAACATACCCCTTTAAGAGGTCTGAGGTCGTAAACGATATCTTTAATTCAGTATCGTATAGTTTGACCGAATTAAAAATGACTCTGTTTGATAGTTGCTCTGTAAACGGCCGTAGGAAGAAGTTAAACAGTAAATGTGTTTCCATAGGCATTTTGATCTTTATAATGATCAAATTGTTTAGTTTTGGGATGTGGGAAGTACTTCCCCATCCCTAGCAACAATTGAAAACTCACTAACCTTTGGAACATACGATTTAATACCAGCAATTGCCTTTATTTCGTCTTTTTCCATTGTTTTTTTCTCTAGAAATTCGACTGGAAAACTGATTTTTTCACAATCCTTTGTTCCTCCGACACGCTTGTTCAGTATTCTATTTTTATATTGAACAGGGAAATTACGTAGAAACGCATCCTTTTTATAGGAGCTAACAGCTTAATAATGTTTTTTTAAAGAAAAATTTTTATTTTCGTAAAACATACAAGAATGTGTCCAAAAGTAAAGAACTAAAGAATTCAAAAATCCAATCATAAGCTAAGTTATTTCTCTTTAATTCGAATCTTCCGGCTTTCGTGACATCTCTTCTGTTGATCGAAAATGATCGTGAATAGGTTTTCCATATGTAGAGCGTGGCGCTCTTAAACAGGCAGATGCAGCACGAGCTAAGGCAAATGAAATTTTCTCTCGTATATTTTTTATTATTTGAGGATATGGGAGTTCGCGTTTTGAGCTTAATTTTGACGCTATTTGCTTCATTATCCTATTAGATTCCTGACTTGATCCTCCTGAAGACGAAAAAATTAACGGACTGAAATGCGCCTGTTCTAAACTTAAAATTCGCTCTCCATACTTCGAAATTTTTCGTTTTTCATGGTATTCAAAGTCAGCCTTACACTCAGTTCGGGAGTTAGAGGGAGCATGTACATTAAATATTGCGACATCCAAAAATGTCCGCTCAAACCGGCTTCCGAATAGTCCACTACATACAACATCCAGACGCGCTTCTTTCGATATGATTGTGCTATTGTTGTTAAAACGATAATCAGATGGAACGGTTGCTAATACTGGTTCAACCTCCACGCCACTGCATATCCCGCTTAAGAGATGAGAAAATATATCCCTTACTTCATTATGCCTGATAGATGGTAGCGCTCCGGTCTTGCACGAAAATGCATGATTGATAGTCATTTCTGAAGAACATATGCATTTTTTATTTTCTAATGCTCGCAAAGACCATCCATAGCGACCTGCTAATGCATCGCTAAACTCATTGTTTGTAAGCCGAAACCCCTCGTGACGTAGAGGTAGGGAAGATAGCCACGATGAAGCTCCCTTGTAACTAGCATGTGCCAATATCTTAAAGTAATCCGATGGTAGAGATTTTAGTATTAATTCTTTCCTCGATTTGGCTACATTTAATCTCATGTATGAAATATTTCTAGCTGTTTGAGTTTGAACATCCCTCAGGTTTTCTCCCGTATATCCGTCTCGATAGGTTTCGTACATTCTACGAGAATAATCGTACTCCAAGTCAGCGATGTATTCCGGATCAACTAACCCAATGCCCCCTAACTTGAACGGTAGAGTTAATAATTCTTTATGTGCTTGTTCAATTTTCGCTTGTGTGATTGACTCAATAAAACCGCTATACAATAGGTTTTTAAGACATCTAGTGACATCCGTGCACATTGGTACTGTTCTGTAAGTATATATCCATTTCCATTGC
Organism: Pomphorhynchus laevis; assembly: GCA_012934845.2. Lineage (NCBI taxonomy): Eukaryota > Metazoa > Acanthocephala > Palaeacanthocephala > Echinorhynchida > Pomphorhynchidae > Pomphorhynchus > Pomphorhynchus laevis. Next base: position 133,773 of record WNNJ02001959.1, read on the forward strand.
ACAGAGTGTATTAACCCGGAATAAGCAGTTTGTCGATCAATTTTACTAACTTCAACTAATCTTTCAAGTGTGGATGCCCAGGATGTTACCCTGGTTTTTATAATATCCAAAACATCAGCTTCTGCTCCAATGGGAGTTCCGAGTACTTCGATAGCACGCTCACTTATTTTACAGTCAGAGAAGTTGCTAGTGTCGAATTCATGTTCCTTGTGTATTAGCAGCTTAATTTTTTTAAGGTAATAATAGATTTATTTGTACAGAAAAACAGGTTCCCGCAAATGGGCCAGGTTAATTAAATTCCAGAATATTTTTTTTTGTTACTTTAGATCCACAAGGGAGGTACACAACGTGCCGCCGTCTTCATCATTCCATCGGATCGCTCGAGCATTGTTCGACGGATTCGGGCTATCTGTAGCTTGGCGATTAGATGTCTTTTTGGATATTGTATCAGCTTGATGGTTGTCTGCTGAGTATACGGGATGCCCCTTGCTGGATCGGAAGCCCCTTATGCACAAAGAGGATGCACGGCATATGGCTATACTCAATCTTGTTTTGATTCGCTGTATGTGTTGGCTGTACGAAATCTGATCGTTGTTTATTGACTTGAGTTGTGCGATCCGCTGCAAGGCCGAAAGTGCACATTTTCCCAGACCTCCAGACGCAGATAGGATGAAGGGTATAAACGATCCCCTTTCGATTTGGGTGATTCTTTCAGAGTATTTTGAGCTCTTCCGGGCTTCGTGGTATGCAAAAGCGTTTTCTGCCGACGCGGAGTAGGAACCAGCATGGTTGTTAAAAACGGAAACGTCGAAGAACGTTCGCTGGAAGCGGTCTACTGATAGGCCCGTACAGATTACATCTAGTCTTGCGTTGGTGTCGCAGCAAGTTGATGCCCTTTCGAGACACGAGGGATCATTGACTGCAGTTAGTGTGGGTTCGGTTGCAACCCCATAACAGACCGAACTAAGCTCGTCAGCGAGGATGTCGCGAATGATATTGTGTCGCACGATCTGGAAGCCTCCACGTTTACAAGAGAGCACGTGACTAAGGCTTGTTTCTTCTTTGCAGATACACAGGGCGGGCATGTCTGGTGGTTCAAATCCATAGCGCGTTGCGATGCCATCTCGAAATTCACTCGCAGAAAGGTGGTGGTGGAGCTCTTCAGAAGCACCACAGAGAGCCAGTTTGAGGAGCCGGGGTACTTGGCATATTCAAGTGCACGTTTGGTAATTTCGGGAACAAAACGAAGAGCTTGGTTAAGTCGGAGTGTGAATGCATCTTTGCGCGTCTTGGCGATTTGAGCTGCATAGGTTTGCTGTAACGACTTTAATCCTTCGCCCTTGAGCCCAAGGGCGAGGGATTATTAGCAGCTTAATAATAATAATAATAATAATCAAATTCTCCGTTTTTGCAATTGTGGGAAGATCTCCCTCACTTTTATATTCAACATATTAAACTATATTTACCTTGTTCTTTCCTTAAAATTCTATTTCATGATCGTTTGATAGCTTCGACACGTTGTAAACACTACACATTTTGTTATCACGAAGAGTCACGCGTGTATCATCATTTAACCCGAAAAAGCAACCGGCTTTGGAGTTGCCTTTTGAGTAGTATTTCCAATAAAGTTTCACATTTTTACTTGCAGGTGATTTCAATAACTTGAAATGTATAATATATTAATATTATTATGTTGCCAAATCAACAGTTTTGATATAAGTAATTGTGGAAGTTTTGTGCACGACTATCTTGAATTTTTAACAATAAATTTACAAACTTAAAGAATGGGGAATTTCAGCTAGCGATAACGGGCGTGTATCATCTTCCAAATCAAAATAAGCAAAAGGCTTTTGAGTAGCCTTTTGAGTAGTATTTCCAATGATAAAGTTTCACATTTTTTACTTGTAGGTGATTTCAATCACTTGAAATAAGTTGTTAAATAATGTATAATATGATGCAAACAGTCTATTTTCCAACCAGAGGCATGCAAAGCTTGACCTAGTCTACACAAATATGAAAGCTTATCAATTACTTCCAAGAATATGCCGACACAGTAATAACATTTTCACAACGAATCTATAACAACAGCGAACCTATAACAGCAGCAAGATCCTGCTAAATAAGAAATGTCATTCAATAACTTCTCAACGAATTCTTCGTCACAGCCAGGTATTTACTCCATTCAAGGAAGTGAGGTAAGTACTGCTTTACTTTTTAAAGCATACTGAACTGGTGGAACTTCCCCCTGTGAAGAAACTTCATAATCTGATTACCATCAAATTTGTTTCGAAGTTTCACAGATTTATACAAGAATATAGTTTTATTCAAGTCGATTAAATATTATGAAGCCGAGGTAAGAGTATCGTTTACCTCCGCAGACATCGCTTCTGAGTACATAAGGTACTTCAATAATAATCTCTCCCAGTTTGGTTTAATTACTTTTAAACCTATTCAAGTGTCAGTCGAAATAACAAATATTCCTCCTGATTTTGACACAGGCGACTTTCAAACTCCGGAGAAGATGTATCAGATAACTAACATACGTTTCTTACATGAGAAAATGTCTTTCCCCTACCGATTGCATTCTGTTCTACCTCGATGGATAACGCCGAGTGTATCTCAAGATCCGGCTGTAATCCATTTCTGGGCCACAACCTCAAATTTTCACTGCTAAGCACAGATGACCTGACTTACCCCCACTGTAATAACTGCCACAAGTGAGGACACTAGAGGGTCAGATTACCACACCACTCAGTCCTGTGTGGTATGTGGGTCAACAGATTCACAACACATGAAGGAGAAGTGCAACAACCCCTTCACACTGCTCGAATTGTAGGGACGACCATCTAACGTGTCCTCGTAAATGCCGTATCTTCAAAGACTATATGAAGAGACACTGCACTCCCTCGATTAACACTACTTCCAACTTAGCAGATGCAAGCAAATCCAACATCACTGAAGCTAGCAAAAAGCTGTCCGACCTGGACATAATTCTTTTGATCGATGCGAATAGCCAAGCCTCATCCAAGAAGATGGAATACTTTATTACAAATCTATTAAGCATGTTGTGTGGCACGCCACAGTTATCCACTACTATAGCCCCGTATTCAGAGAAAAGTGGTGCCTCCGCTCATATCCAGCCGTCCATCCGCCTCTCCAAAAAAGGGATATCTTGGAAAATGGTGGAAAGTAAGGGAAATGAAGATAATGCCTATGGGCAAATGACTCCCTCTGTTGATGCTGGAGGTGGGGAGGACAACCTTCCTGCCTCTGGTTTCGACTAGGGGGAGGGCTTTCCCACTCCGGTTCACTATCGTAATGGGAAGTAATCGCGAACCGTTTTCACTTAATATCCTTCAGTGGAATTCGGGAGGTGCTTCCGCCCTTAGCCTTCTATCTGGTAGAGATGCAGACGTAATAGTCCTTCAGGAAACGCGGTCTATTTGTCTCCCCAGGATACTACTCGATTTATTCCTAAGCACATAACATCCCACTTTACTCCGTATATAACCCCTCCTCACACCTCTTCTTCTCAAGGTCTTTTAACCCTAGTGAAGAGCTCCTTAAGATTATCCCTCTTACTAAACTATTCTTCACCAGCCCTATCTTGTCTAGCGATTTCACTTTGTAAATACGGTAAACGTATCAGCATAGCTAATGTCTATATCCAGCAAGGAGAAATTCACAATAGCCGTGACCTCCTGGATCGTATATTAGGTAGCGGCTATGACATGGTACTTGGTGACCTCAACGACAGAACTAATCGATGGATTAATGCAGCACTCCGCAGAACCAGGAACGACTACCTTATACATAAACCACCATCCCCCACCTTTCATTGTACTACAACTAATTCACTCCTCGACATACTACTGCTTCATAGGATGTGGTTGTTAAAATCCATCTGTACTGAGCAGTCGCGCCAACAACTTACCACTTCGCACGACCTACTTCGTTGGCGGTTAGAAGAAGATACATTGCTTACAAAAAGGTTCCGCTTTGATCCATCCAGAGTGGCCTGATTCCAGACTGCTATCCAATTCCTGTTGTAGGTAACGCGAGTCTGACTCGATTTAATTTCTACCTCTATTTGCAAGCTACCGCGATACTTTTGACTACCTATAAAGGTCGTTTATACAGTCCCACTCCAACAAAACTCAAGGCCCTAGCCAAAATGCTACACCTTCCTAATCTGTCTGTTTCTGGTAGACAGGCCTTTTCGAATGAATACTGGAGCACTAGATATAGACTTTAGCTTAGTAGAGATAAGGCGAGCATTGCTCGTCTTAACCCTTCGCAGTCTTCCTTTTGGAAGATATTCAAGAAAGACAAGTTTTTCTGCTGTAAGGAAAAGGCATTGGGTTGGATAGGTAGTATAGGCCTTGCTAAAGTTTTGGAGGAGTCACTATCCCTACATAACTATGGAGCCACTCAATATCCCTAACCAATCCCGTCTTGGGATTGGTTGGGGATCCAATCCTAAGTGGCCCCCAGGAGTTAAGGATCCCTCTTGGGATCCTTAACTCCTGGGGGCCACTCTCGGGCACCTCTAAATCAGTAACCCCACTCTCTTATCGTGTTTGTCAGCTTTTGACAGCCCACCAGAGAAGAGGAGTGGTCATCACGATGCTTTTAGCCTCACCATCCGATGTAGCCAACATCAACATTAGCCGTAGTATATTTTTATCTAAGGGAAAATCGATTTCATGTCCCAAAGATCTGCGGCCCATTTCTACTCAAAATTCCATTATCTCCATCTACAAAAAAGCGCTTGCGCATAGAATCCGCGTCCACTTAAGTAAGCGTAATTTAATCCCACCGAGTTTTCATGGGTTTGTCAAAGGTCGCTCGGTCCATTCAGCAATTGGTGAATTGCACCAGTTTTGTAAGGATAACAGTCATCAGCTTGCTGTGGCTGTTTTTCTTGACTTTTCTGCTGCATTTGACCGCATCTCCATTCCCTTCGTTATATCCTCTCTCAGGTACCTCGGGTTGCCTGCGAGAATTGCTAACAGGATAGAGATCCTGCTGTACACCAAGCGGTTCTTCTATGAAGACGTCCCTGAAGCACGTCAGTTCTACCCTATTACAGGTGTGCCTCAAAGCTCCCCTCTTTATCCCATTTTGTACCTTGCTGCATCCATTGTTCTATGCAAGGAATTTAAACGTGATCAACATCTTGTGGTATATGCTGATAGTACCACAGCTCTGTTTTCTGAACGCAGGTGCAAAGATGTAGTCTCGGACATCAGCCGTTTCTTTTTAAGATTAAAAGATCAGTTACCCTCATCCAATCTTGTTTTAAACTCCGAAAAATCTCACGTGGTCGTCTTTCATGGCGCTCCTACCACCAAAAAGAAGCTTAAGAGATTAGCACTCTCTATACTCTCCTACATGTTGCAGCCTCAACCACTTCCCATCTTCACGAGTCGAGTAAAATATCTGGGGTTTATGTAACGGTGAATTGGTCGGCGAAAGCTGACCAAGATAGACTTAAACGTATTCTGAAGAGAGCTAGGTGGGCTCTGAAATAGGCTCAGCATATGTCATTGAATGGGGAAAACCAGGTGCGCCTTTGGGGTACTTGGGCTATCTCAGAATTAGTTTTCTTTTCAAGAGAACGTCCCTCAGAGCAAATACTAAGGTTTCTCAAGCTCTTCATCTCCAGATTACCTACCATAGTCAGTCTCGACTGGATTCTTAGGGGTGTTAGAGACCCCAAATGGTTCAGACGGAAGGCGGCGGGCTGATGCGGCCGGGGGCTTAGATCCCTCTGGACCTGAAACCTTAGAGTTATAACGAAGACGGAATGCACAAAGAGACAGAATTACATGAAAATAAGACATTCTTAATTTATGTATCTTATTATTCATCCTGTATATATTTTTTATTAAGAAAATCTATTATTAGAATATGCAGGCCTCTTTCTACATCATATCATGGTATCATGTAAATCCAACATATGAACGTAGTGAGTTGAGTTTAGAAACAATTATTACAAGTCACAGTTCTATAATGGATAAAAAGGGTATAAAGGTTGAATTAGATAATGAAATTATGCCTATATTATTTTGGAATCCAAAATTACATAAAAATCCAATAAAACCTAGGTTCATAGGTAGTGCGTTTAAATGTACATTAAAACCACTTTCTGTTTATATGAATAAAATACTTAAAGTAATTAAAGCACATTTTAAAAAATATTGCAAGGTAATCGAAATTAATACTGGTATAAAACACTATTTCAGTATTAATTCTACAAAAGAATTTTTAGAACAGACAAAAGGAATAAATTTTCAAAATATAAATACACACGATTTTAGTACGCTTTATACAAATCTAGATTTAGTAGATATTAAAGAAACGTTAGTAAAATTAATTAACCTTATATTCGGAAAAAGATATACATATATATGTTATAATAATTATAACGCCTATCTAACAAAAATTAAATCATCAAATAAATATAAATATATGGATAAAATTGAATTAATATAATCATTAAATATTTTGATAAATCAAAATTATTTAAAGATAAGGACATATATATTTAGACAAGTAAAAGGTGTTCCAATGGGTGGTAATAGTAGCCCAATTATAGCTGGCTTATTTTTAAGCTTTATAGAATATGAATTTGTTCATAACTGTGTAAAAACTAAATCTAAACAATATAAATATATGAAATATATGTTTCGATACATTGATGATATATGTGTATTTAATTCTAATAATTTTTATTCAATTAGTGAGCACATTTATCCAGAAAGCCTTATTCTTAACAAAACCAATATTAATGATAAAGAAGGTGTATATCTAGATATGAACATTAAATTAACATTAACTAAAACTACTATTAATTTATATCGTAAAGATGACATATTTAAATTTACAAGAAACATATTTTTGCATGAGCATTCATGCGTACCATATAATATAAAATATAATACATTAAATAATGAAATTTTAAGAATTGCAACAATATGTAATGATATTGGATTTCTTCAAAATTATTTAAATAATTTAATAGATACATATTTTAAACTAGGTTTCTATAAAAATAACATCAAGCAGAAAATAGTAAAATATATAAATCAACACAATAATATAAAGAATAAATTTAAACTCTTAAGTGGCAAATTTTTATGGATGGATAATAAATAATATACTTTGCATTAGAATAAGATACTAGATAGTTATTTCAGAGGAAATACATCATTAGCATGTATTTGGCCCCGCTGCTATGTTGGGTAGAGGAGTTAGGGGCCGAAACCTGATAGCATAGCAGTTCCTCCTGATGACCTCTAATTCTTATTCTGATACAACGTCTGTTATTTATTAGTCAATTCATAAAAATGACGTTTATTTTAAATTTTATTTTTTATTTTTTATTTTTATTTTTTTAACTTGATTTAAATTATAGAAAATCTAAAAACAATTATTAATTTTATTATTTAATTATTAAATTTTGATTTAGCATTATTATGTTTTGTTTATTTTATAATTATATTAAATAAGTAGACTCAGTTAGCTGATTTAATCATTCTGATTGCACCACACAAAATCAAGAAAGAAAAAAGTGAAATTCGTTTTAAGATAGCTTATGATAATCGTGAAAAATTCCTCGTTCCGGTTCAATTATCAACTACATCTATAAGTCAGTTGTTTGTGTTTTGAGGGATATTGATGAGATAGAATCAATTTTAGTGATAATTTGCAATTGAGGGCACATCAAGGTAGACAACAGAGTTATTTTTACCGCACAGATGAGTAAGGGTATATGATGATCCATGCTGTATAACTCCAATTATTAAATACATCTATAATCAACGAGATTAAGCTTTTTGTAGTCGTCGTGTATCAGAATATGCCGCTTTATCCAATATGGTGAATACTTATATCGGGAGATCTAAGAGAGTGGTTTGCAAATGGTTGACAAATAAGGATTAAAAATGCTGGAGAGATATGTGAAGGGTACTTACTCAGCAGTTGGTTGTTTATTACCTGCTGAAAAGACAGATGAGCACATGTACAAAATGATTACCACTATTAATGAGTTACTTACTGATCATATGTACCGTAACGATTCAACTAGTTCAGTAGTATTCCAACAACTGAAACAGCTAAGCTACAGAGATTGATGTTCCAACTGTAAGCGATATTGATGTTAACAAACTAATTAATAAGATTAACCCTGGTAAAGCAAATGGTCCTGGTATATCAACATGGTTGGTCAAAGAATATAGAGCAGAATTATCCCCAATTCTGCCGAGTTCTCGAGAAGTTTTCAGGAAGGAGTTGTGCCTGACAAGCTGAAAAGTGATAATATATTACTAGTTCCAAAAGGATCTGGTGGGCCAACGTAGGTAATGTGCGGCCCATATCGCTAATTCCTATAGTTGATTGATTAATGCTGGGATTTTTACTAAATTTACTAAAGCCACATTATCATTTTCTTGATGATGATCAATTTGCATATAGACCAGCTAAGTCCACTACCAATGATTTGATGAGAATATATGATAGTGTTCTAAGCGCAGTAGACAGGAAGTTGGTTGTGAGAATGCTTCAACTTGATCTTACAAAGGCATTTGATATAATTGATTATGACATATTGATTCTTAATTTAAGTACCACATCGCCGCTTTCCGATGATTAAATGAATGCATGATTATCTCACAGACAGCACACAAAGGATTATATGCGATGAAATCATGTCGAGTATTTGCAAGGTAAAGGGTGAAATTCCACGAGAAGTATTATCGCCTATTTTATTCAACATATTTGTGAATGACTTGAATCCAAAACACTATAGGAATACCTACGTAAAGTATGCGGATGATATTACGTTGATTGTTTTGATAGGTGCTAGTCAATCAAATGATGTATATGTGGTTAACGATGAATTGAAAGATGATGGTTATCTAGTATACCACCAGCAACTTATAATGGTGAACTTATTGAGCGACGTGATGCGTTGGAAATTTTAGGTATTACCTTTAATAGATCACTGACTGGGAGTCATCACGTAGAGCAGATTGCAATCTATTCTTCACGTTTAATAGATTGTTAGGTATGCCTATCAATGATTTAATATATTTTTATATATTAACTTATAAATATCCGTTATTTCGCAATATGTCAAAAAGGACAGAAATGCTAAATCGAATACATCGCAAAGCTAGCAGAATATGTGGTGTAAATTTTCCTGAACTAAAATATGTGTTTGAAAGAATGTTTTACACTAAATGTAGAAAACTTGTCTAGATGTCCTGGAAATCTTCAAAAAATTATGCCTCCACAAATCAGTATTTTCTATTGGCGAACATGCAATTATCCAGAATTTCAAACTTTGTTCTTGTGCTATTTGTATGATTTGAATGTGATTTAAATGTCTTGTATTATTATAATACAAGACATTTGGAGTTGTATAGTAGGTCACATATTCGCACCGAAATTTATTACAATAGCTTTGTTCCATCCTGCACCAAAATATTGAATGAAAATAAATAGGACAATTATCCGTTTATCCATGTCACAGTAGTCAGTTTTTTCTTCTTCTCTGTTCTTTCTAGTTAATTGTACCAATTTAGTTATTGACTTAATTTTATAAAATTTTAGTAAAAACGTAAAATGAAATAGACTAAATGGTAAATAATAAAATAAAAGTTTAATTTAAGTTTCATTTTACTAATAGTAAAATGAAATAGACTAAATCGTATGTGAAAATATAAATATTACGACATTAATATACATAAATATAGCGTAAATATTATATCTCCATACATTATTATTGAGTACAAGACATGCCGCAAATGGCTGCTCAGTCTGTTCACTGTTGATATTAAAAAAAATAAAAAACAAACAAACAAATGAAGTGTGGAATGTAATCAGCCGAATGGGTAGTTCAACACTGATTGATGGTTCGAGCTGTGATGAATCCACTTTCTCACTTGAAGTTCAAAATTTGAATAGCTGGAGGCACAAGCAATTTCCTCAGGTAGTGCATTTTAAATGTTGATTACACGATGGGAGTGTCTCATTATTCGAGGATTTTTACCAGGGGGAAATTTTTAGAAGGTTAGGCGATGTCCACGATAATTTGTAGTTCTAAACTTTATAACATTTGTGGAATATCCTTCAAATGATTTGACAACCACATTGCTAAGAGATCAAGATACAATAGTCTTTGTCTCATTGAAGATAAACCTAGTAAGGATAACCTGTCCTCATACGAATACTAATTATGAAAGCAAATTCGAGACCTGCGACGAAGCACTGATTTAAGATCGGTAATTTTTTTTAGTGCATGGAAAAACAGCTTGAATGCAATACTCAAGATGTGGACGAACCAAAGAACAATAAAGGAGTTTAAAGACAGAAGGGATCATTCTCGATAAGCAATTTTTGATGCAATACAAAGGTTCGAACTGCCTTAGTTCCACTTTCTTAGTTTTAGTCTTGTACATAAGTTTCGTATTAGTCTATAACGAGGAATTAGAATCGAATGTGACATGCACCAAAGGTAATTACGAGTTTTCAACATAAGCTTCAGATCTTTATCAAACCAAGCGGGAAATTTAGATTGTGAATAAATTGCACGTTTTGGACCAAATGTTTCTAAATATTCATTATATAATCCAAAATCTGATTAAGTAGTTCCTTATCTTCCCTCACCTATCACGCGAGTGTGTTTCATTCTAGTGCGTGTTTTTTCTCATATTTTTATTTTTAATTTTTATCTGATCAATTGTTCGAATATAATAATTGATGATTTATTAAAGTAAAAAAACGTTTTATATACATATTTCTTCTTTCTCGCGTCCTTTTTTCTTCTCGACTCTAACCAAATATGGGGTCCCAATCTAGCTTCCTTTTATTCTTTTCTTCAGGATTCGATTGAGACACTTGTCCGGTATTAGAAGCACTTGAGGTCAAGCGCATATGAAGAACTAATTAATCCACACACTTTCAAAAATAAGAAAAAAATCAAGTACAAAAACAAAAAATTAAAAATTATTACTTAAGAATTTATTTGCATTTTTAAAATGACATCATTTAAAATTAAAAAATTATTTGATTTTTTATTTTGTTTATAAAATTCATCAAAAAAATCATCTAAAACATTTATACAATCGAAAAATTGAAATAATTACTTATTATGGAATTATTATTTAAATACTAAAATTTATAATCTCATTAAATAAGATTTAAGGTAAAATTAATTTTATTATTTAAATTTATCATTACTTTATTAATTACCTTTTTGAATGCTTGTATACCGGCTCGTGTAGGTTAAAATCTAATCTTGAAAACTAGTTCCCCCTTCCACGACCAGTATACAAGTTTATGTCCATCGTTTAAAGAATCTGGCAGCAAATTCTGCTGCCATTTCATTTTGAATTTAGTATTTTTATTTTGCAAAATCCAATGTGGAGCAATATTTATTCCGACGACGGATAAATGTCCCTTCCGGGGGGACATATGACCTCCCATGCTTGGGCAAGCATATTGCTCACCCGAGACCCTCCGTCATCGTTAAAATCTCCTATTAAAAAGTAAGCACCTAAATTGAATATTTTCAACAGCATAGACCAAATCTCTCATCCCCATTTTCGAACTCCAGGCACACGGCTTGATGTAGCAATTTACTACATAAACCGGGAGTCTGTAGATGAAAAATTGAGAAGTTGGAATTAACATACTTCGCTAGTGCCGTGTGATAGTAAAGACGCTCAAAAATGCTTCTTTACCAACGACACTAGAAAGAGTTTCATTATGAGACCTTCCGCAGACACAAATGTGTCGTAGTCGTCGATCTTTCTCTTAAATATCTTCAATTAGTCGGGTGATCTCGCTTCCTGCAAGAGTAGCACATCCAGCTTAATGAAACTGAAATACTGTATCAAGTTCTTAACATAACCTATATTCCAACGCATCGGGCAGATGTCTTCAAGTAAAGAAAATTCAATTATTCGATTTTTTTTGCATTAGAAGATTTTTGCCAGGAACTGCCCCTCCCACTCTACGCCTGCTGGATTGATTCAGATAACGTCAGCCCCTTAAGAGCAGTCCCTGTTTCCTTAGTCAAAGGACCCTCGGAATCAGTCGATACCACTGAACAATATTCCTCAGTATTGTCCTCATTCTGAGAGCCTTTTATTTTCGTTTGTGATAAATCGTTTAAACGATTGAAAGTAGTCACCAAAATCGATGACTTCTCTTTCTCCTGTTTCAACGATTTGTGCTTGTGTAATGTTTCTGCGTTCAACTTCGATTTGAATTTCTTCAAATCAGATTCATGAAATACATAATCCTTTTTTAGTTTAGCATTTTCCTGCCTTAAGGCATCTATTTATTTTTCAAGAGCAAGTACTCTCTCGATCAACATTGCTGCTTGTCTAGCATGTCCAATTCCGGAAGAATAGATTATTTTTCAGAAATACTGTTATTTAATAATACAATTATTTCAAAAATGTATTCAATTATTTTTAGAAATACGGGTACGATAAACATTTTTTGTTCGTTATGCTTCAGTTTATATTTATAAATAATTTTAACCCTCAAATTTCTTATTAAAATGGTTTTGTATCATTCGGTAATATAATCGATGTGTTAATTCAAAGTATTAAATTAAAGAATTACCAATTTATATTTCAATTCATATTACATAATGGCACATCATCATTTAAATGATAAAATGATGAAGATGGCATAATCTAAAATTATTCCTATCATTTTAAGTTTAATTTAAAGTTTCAAATAAAACTATATTTTCTTAACTGAAAAAAATTTCTCTCGTCTATTATTTCCTCTAAATAAGAAACTAAAGAGATTTAACTCTTGTTTGCCAGAAGGAACTGCTATGTTTTAACTAGGAACTGCTATGTTTTAATAATCTAAAATATTATTTAAAATATTATTATTAAAAATAAAGATAAATAATTATAAATAATAAATATATAAGATTTTATACCATTTATATTTATATCAAGTTAAAATTTAAAATTGAAATTTAAACAAGTCAATTTTTATGAATAATAAATAACAGACGATGCTTAAGAATAAGGAATAGAATTTATCAGGAGGAACCGCTATACTATCAGGTTTCGGCCATTATTCCTCGACCCAACATAGAAACGGAGCCAAATACGCGCTTATGACGTATTTTCTCAGATGAAATTTGATTATTTATTTTATCGTATTCTACTATATATATTATTTATAAAATATTTTAAAAGGCGTTTGTCCCATTTCATTTTTGCGATTTAAAAAGCGGTATGTATACGCCTTTTATTTATTAATAAATAAAAGGCATTTGTTCTATTTTATCTTGGCGGTTTAAAAAGCAGTGTCAACATATGCAAAAAGTATCTCAAATGGATGATCTCGTCAACGGCCGGTTTAACAATCACTTTTTATAAGTTGTGTTTAACAACATTGCAATTCAAAGCCTCAATGGTAACTTTTTTAGTACAAACAAACACAAGCGTCTACAAATAGTTGCTGTTACAAATATAAGACTGGATTCTCAGACGTGTGAGATACCCCGAATGGTTCAGTCAGAGAGCGGCTTGCCGGTGCGGCCGGGGGCTCAGATCCCTCTGGACCTGAGGCGGTGATATACAAAGGAGACTAGCAGTTTACCTGACTTTGGGGACTAACAGTTTAATGATTATTAAGCTAATCAGTTGAGGAACTGGGGGAAGTTCCCCCTCCATGGTATTTTCAGGATCATTTAAAATTCCACTAACCTGCATTGCTTGTGTGTTTAAGATCTCTCATATAATTCAACGTAGAATATTGTATTTTTGCTTGTGCTTTGTATTTTGACTATATATTTGTAACAGCAACTATTTGTAGACGCTTGTGTTTGTTTGTACTAAAAAAGTTACCATTGAGCCTTTGAATTTCAATGTTGGAAAACACAAAAAGCGTATCCTGAAGAGAGCTAGGTGGGCCCTGAAACGGGCCCAGCATCTGTCATTAATAGGGAAAACCCAGGTGCGCCTCTGAAACCACCATCTGGGTGGTTATATATACTTTATATATAATATATAATACTTTTTATACTATAAATAAAAGTTAATAATTATAAATAATTATAAGATATTATACGATTTATATATATAAAGATAATATTTATAATAACAATTTTAAATAAAAGTCAATTTTTATGAATTAACTAATAAATAACAGACGATGTATTCGAATAAGGATTAGAGGTAAAATTATAAGGAACTAAGGACCTCAAATAAAGAATCGTGATCTTTTAACTATCCCAATAACAAGGTATCAACCACACTTTGCTTTTCCACATTTTGATCATTCGTTTGTCGGTAATTTTTAAAGTTATTTAGACTATAAAATTTCACTTGATGTTTACGTTTTGTCTAAATTCTTATTTTAGAAGTTGTAACCGAGGAATATGCCATCACAGCCATCTAAAACGTCAGCAAATCTGTGTCCTTACTTTTTGCATAATGTTTGTCGCTTTGGTGACAAGTGCAGATTAACTCATGATGTAAAGAATGCGCCGTTGGACAATATATGCCGATATTATCAATTCGGAGTTTGCAGTTACGGAGATATGTGCCGATATCGACATGTCAAGCTGAAGAAAACCGAAGCCAAACCTGATGTTGGTTTGGGTGTTCCAAAGTCGTTTTCTTCTGATATCGTGTCGGTACAGCAATCATCACCTTCTTCTGAAAAGCCAGAAGAACCTAAACAACCTCAGTTTACTAACTTTGCTGAAGTATTAAAAAGTCGACTGCCTGCTAATAAAGCGGTTATCTGTCCCTTTTATCAGATGTCGGGATGTTGTGACAATCCAGATTGCAAGGATATACACGGTAGTTACTGTGTTGTGTGCCAGGAATATGCTCTAGATCCTGATAACAGTATTCAGAGGGCTCAGCATGAAAAAGCTTGCAATGAAAAATTCGAAGAACTAATGGAAGAGGCATTTGCTATTCAGTTATCAGCTGACAAAGTCTGTTCTATATGCCTGGAAACCGTCATTGATAAATCAAACAAGTCGAAAGCTAGATTTGGGTTGCTTCACAATTGTGATCACGTATTTTGTCTCAGCTGTATTCGCAAATGGAGAGCGGCAGGTAACGCACAACTCACGAACCGAGTAGTAAAGGCATGTCCAGAATGCCGTATAACTTCCGATTTTGTTACACCGAGTCCTTACTGGTATGGCAGTAAAGAGGAAAAGCTTAAGATAATTAATGGCTATCAGAAAAGAATTTCATCAATCGATTGCACATATTTCAACTTTGGTAAAGGTCATTGTCCATTTGCGGACAAATGCTTCTATCGACATATATATGAAGATGGAAAAGATGCCAAATTGGGGGAACCCGGACGAACTAGAGCAATCAATGCAGATGGGGAAATAGTATTCGCCGAGCAGCAATCACTATACGACTGCCTTAGGATGCGAGATTTGCAAGAACTTTGTGAAGATGTGGGCAATTTGACAGTTAGCGACTATCAATTATGTGCTGATTTATTATTCGAAAATGAAATGAGAATTCTCGATCCATCCACATAATCCACATGCCTCTTTGCTTTAATACGTCGAGTTTATTTCTGTTTGGATATTTAAGACTCTAAACCTTTCAATGAATTTTCCTTGTCAACAGTAATTGTATCGCATTGAACGCTGCGATCACTGTGATCTCGTTTTATACTGAGATATATTTTAATAAATTTCTTTTTTCAGTTCTTTTTTTTTGGTTTTAATCTTACAATTTAGCAAACGACTCATCCATTAGAAATCTAAAGATATTTTATCATTATTTTACATTGTATTTTGGTCCATCAAATTAACATGAATTGCAACGACACTATATAAATTACAATAACTGTACATACTGGTTGTGTTTCTTTCAAAAATATTACAAAAATTATTTCAAAATAGGAAAATACAAAAATTCTTTCAAACGTATATTTGCTTAGTTTAAATAATATGTTATGTCAGAGTGAATCCAGTAGATATTTAGGATAATAATGTTAATTATGGTCATAAGTTATTCATAAATTATAAGTTATCAGCAATATATACATTCTAATATATTGCTGACGAAAAATTTGTTGTCGAAGGGCACAAGATTTGCGATATAACAAAGTCCAAATTTATCGGAACCACCACGCAGGCGATTTTCACATGCAGAAAAAGATTTATTTCACTTGACACTTATTTTACTTTTTATGCTTAAAACGTTTATTTATTTCAAGTACTAAAACTCATAGCACATCGTCTGCAATACTAAAACGTGCTAAGTGAAGTATTCAACATGTAAGAAATACATCTTCGGTTTAAAAGTACCGCTGATTGTTAGAATGATACTTATGTAGATATAAATATAAAAATAAATATAAAATAATTAATATAAATATAAAAATCTAAATAAATATAAAAATCTTATCATTGTCATCGATTACTGGATGTATCGTTGTTTATTGTCATCGACCTTTTATGGTGGATTCCAAAATATGGACGATGAACAGATTAGTCTAACAGATTGCTAGAAGCATACATGCTATTAGCAATTTCTAAATGATGTGAGTCATTCCATACTCACATTACTACCTTCAGATGTCGCGTTTGCATTTAAGTCATTATATTTTACCAATTTGATTAGTGGATTGAACTTAGTTCCAACAACACATCTTTATTGCAACTGCTGGTGACATCGTTACATCGAGAATTTAAAAAGAAATTTTAGTTTTTAACTTAATATTGAATTTTAAATTGTCATAATTGTACACTTTAGTTAGTACCCACATATAGAAGATAGACTATAAATCACATTTTAATTCAATAAGTTCACATACTATTCTTTCAATCGCGCCATTTGACTTCAATTTTTGCTGCATCCCACCGGACAACTTATATAACAAATATTAATAATATATATGTCAATAATTATATAATTATTTAAAATAATTTGCCATTAATCGAAATACAATCCAAGGTCCAAATAAACTAGTTCTAAATCAGATTCTTGGTTGTTTAACGCAACAAAGCTTTGAATATTTATCTAATATAATACTATCTTTTTAGGTATTAGAACGAAGAACAAAGTTCAAGCACTCAAATGGCGACCCGCATCTGATTTAATTATTAAATAAATAGATTTTAATTATATTAATATAAAAAAATTTCAAATTTAAATTAAGATTTTCCTCAAAAATTCATGTTTACATGATAACACATAATTATGGTATAGGAATATAATAAATTGTTAAATATTCAGGAACAATTAGGTATAGTTGAACGACAACAATATTTTAGCGTAATTTTCAAAGCGGTGGTTCCGTAAGACTGTCTAATTGTTAGAAATATATCCATCCTGAAATAAATTCATCCTGATTTCTCCAATTGTCGCGTAATTTTCAAAGAGGTTGTTCCATATCATGTTATTGGTATGGGTCACCGCTTTTAAAATTATGCGAAAATTGGAGAATGTCGTGTAACAAAAATATCAAAATAATTTTTGTTGTCGTTCAATTATATCTGATTGTTCCTGGATATTTAAAAATTTAAAATAAAGATCAGGATGGATATGTTTCTAATATAATAAATCTTGGAAATGAGTGGTGGGGATTGTTTTAATCAACTTTAAAAACATGACGAGTTTTAGTCATTTAAATAAACTTTTAGAGTAAAAATTAAAATTTATAGTCATTCTTGAAGTCTTGAAAAAGTTATTGTCATATTTTTATAAGATAAAATGCAATTATGTCAAAATTGATTTAGCTATTTTTAACTAAAATGCAATTTGACAAAATAACTATTCGTCATATTTTGTCATATAATTAACGCATACCTTCGCAAAATTTTACTCGACTGCTACTCGTTAGTGCCGATGATAAAAGAAATAAAAATGCAAAGTTAAGTGTGTTCTGCTTTGATAAAGTATTATTACAGTAAATACATAATATTTCTGAATCGGTTTTACTCAAGATTGGTTCCAATATTTGTCATGCAAAGTGCCTATTGCTGCTTATTCAGAAACAGACCTTCACATTGTCAATTATCAAATACTTCTATTTTTATACTTGACAAACTTCCTAAAATATTGTTGACATGTAAATATTTTGCTGCTCGTTGTATTTCTGCTTTATGAAAAGTAGTCCAAAAGCATATTTTGTAGTGCCGTAAGGTGGGCGTCATTAGAGAGGTCTAAAATTGGAATGGATACTTCATACCAAAGCATTGCCACTGATTTAATAGATTCTCGAAATAATGATCTTCCTAAATATCGATCAACCACGAATAGTTATAGTGGTGAATCGGACGTAAACGGAATTTTAATGAAACAACGTGAAGAAAACCAGATTTTGTCTAAAACACATAGTACAGTCAGGCACAAATCGTTTACTAATTGCTTTGGTGGATGTATAGGACGGCAATCCCGTTTTTCAACACACTTAAATGAAAATTTCGAAAAATATAAATCCAGAAGTAGATGGTACGATGAAACTAAGCACGTATTGGGCAGCAATTTTGTACTACAAGATGAACCCAGATGGAAAAAGAAAATGATTAAAGGTAAAGTTGCTTAGGTTGCTTTCGCTATTTGTTAAACATGTAGAAATCTTACACGATTATTGGAACTTTGACGGCAGGCTTAGTAATCAATTTAATCTACCAGCTACAGCTCAAAATACAAATGTACATAGTAGTCCAGGTGAGAAATTGATTTCCGTAATCTAAATTCGTTTTAAATTCTCGGCATATAAAAACGTTATGTATGTCTTGCAAGTGTGAATTGACAATTTCACGTTATATATTACGTTTTTTAAACTGATTTTCCTCTTAATTACTGCTTTACATCTTCATCTCTTTACATCTTCACTGATTTACTTCATTTAAAGCTATGATACTTGTGTTTGTTAAAAGTAACAATCGTTTATCTGATTGACCTGGGCCCTTAAGACTACTAAGGGGAGTAGTCTTCTCAAGATGAAGTCCACGGATATACCAAGATTTCTTAGGCTCCTTATATCTTGACTTTATACCATGGTACGTCTCGATTAATTCTTCAGATGAATGACATATTATGAATAGCTTAATCGAAAGTGGTCGTGGTGATGCTTGCTGGCCGAGTCATATCCATATTGATTATGTAGCAACAAATTTTACTTCTAAGCATCCTCAAAATAGAAGTTTAAGAACCTTATATATTATATACTTTTCTTAGCATTAAGACTGATATCTCGTAAAATTTTATAAATTACCGCCTAATGTCATTAATATAATTCCAAAGATATCCAACTTTTTTGAATTAGGGAATTTTAATTGCCTTTCTATAAATGATAAATGTTTTTCTTGCATTTTAATAGCATTAATAGCAGTTTGAACTACTTTCGGTTGTGCTTAAGTCGATTGGTACTGTTTTAGGAATAAAATGCTACCTTCCAGAATTATTTTTGTGTATTACAGACAAAAGATATTCATAAAAATCAAGAATAATGTCGATATTGTCTTTGGCAAAATAATACTGCGAATAATTTCCAAAACGAAGAGAATATATTCGTTTCACAAAAATTTTATGGATTAACATAAAAATATTCAACTTAAGAGTTTAAATTTAATTTCAGTATTATTGTGTTGATTTATATATTTTACTATTTTCTGTTGATGTTATTTTTATAGTAACCTAGTTTAAAGTATGCATCTATTAAATTATTTAAATGATTTTGAAGAAAGCCAATATCATTACATATTGGCTTTCACTATTTTAACATACACTATCTACACATGATAAAGTAAAAGAATTAATTCAGTTATTAATTTAATAAAAGTCATAGATAAAAATCAATCCGATCGAGAGCACGATCTGATCTCGATCGGAAATCTCTATAAAATGCAAAATCAGCTAACTAAGTCTATGTATTTAATATAATTATAAACTAAACAAAACATAATAATGCTAAATCAAAATTTAATAATTAAATAATAAAATTAATAATTGTTTTTAGATTTTCTATAATTGAAATCAAGTTAAAATAAAACATTGAAATTTAAAATAAACGTCATTTTTATGAATTGACTAATTAAGAACAGACGTTGTATAATAATAAGAATTAGAGGTCATCAGGATGAACTGCTATGCCATCAGGTTTCGAACCCTAACTCCTCTACCCAACATAGCAGCGGGGCCAAATACATGCTAATGATGTATTTCCTCTGAAATAACTATCTAGTATCTTATTCTAATACAAAGTATATTATTTATTATCCATCCATAAAAATTTTCCGCTAATGATTTTAAATTTATTCTTTATATTATTGTGTTGATTTATATATTTTACTATTTTCTGCTTGATGTTATTTTTATAGTAACCTAGTTTAAAATATGTATCTATTAAATTATTTAAATGATTTTGAAGAAAACCAATATCGTTACATATTGTTGCAATTCTTAAAATTTCATTATTTAATGTATTATATTTTATATTATATGGTATGAATGAATGCTCATGCAAAAATATGATTATTGTAAAAATAAAAATATAATCTTTACTGTATAAATTTAAAAAAGGTTTAACTGAACTTAATTTAATATTCATATCTAGATATATACCTTCTTACACATTAATATTGATTTTATAATGAATAAGGCTACCTGGATAAATTTGTTCGCTTATTGGATAAAAATTATTAAATTTAATAAAGCTTTTTGCATATGAATAATATGTAAGATTATATAAACTATTTGTCATATCTTTATATAATTTAGATTTAGTAATAGTTTCGATTACCTTGTAATATTTTTTAAATGTTTCAATATTATTTTAATTATAAATATATTTATTAAAGCGAAATATTAAAAATAACAAGTTTTCTTTGTTTTGATCCTGCTCCCAAAATTTAATATGCCAGATATTTTAAATAGTTGATAATGATTCATTTTTAATAAAGAATTATTGGAGATGGATCAAAGGAAGAAAATTTTTATTTGATATTTTCAGAAAATTAAGCAGTATTAATTTCGATTACTTGTCTAAATATAGATGTCCCTACTTTTAAATAATTTTGATTTATCAAAATATTTAAGGATTCTATTAATCCAATTATATCCATATATTTATATTTACTTGATGGTCTAATTTTTGTTAGATAGGCGTTATAATTATTATAACATATATGTATATCTTTTTTCGAATATAAGATTAATTAATTTTACCAACGTTTCTTTAATATCTACTAAATCTAGATTTGTAAAAAGCGTACTAAAATCGTATGTATTTATATTTTGAAAATTTATTCCTTTTGTCTGTTCTAAAAATTCTTTTGTAGAATTAATACTGAAATAGTGTTTTATACCAGTATTAATTTCGATTACCTTGCAATATTTTTTAAAATGTGCTTTAATTACTTTAAGTATTTTATTCATATAAACAGAAAGTGGTTTTAATGTACATTTAAACGCACTACATATGAACCTAGGTTTTATTAAATTTTTATGTAATTTTGGATTCCAATATAATATAGGTATAGTTTTCATTCTGCTTCTATAATGTTTCTAATATATATTTAATATATATATTTAATATACTAAAGAACATTCACTAAATTCAGGTTTTAGCTTAAAAATATCATGTAATTTTGTCAATTATTTAATATAGATTTTATTATGTAATTTTTAAAATTTTATTATTTTTAAAATGCAATGACAAAAGGTGTAAATGTTGCGTGCCGTTAACGAAAGCTGCATTTTTTAATCCATGCTTACAAGTCAAGAATATAATATAAATCAAAACGCGAAATGCAAGCCAAAGGGCATTTTATACACGGGAACATGGATTTTATTTTTTTTTGTGCCAGAGTGCAACGTTTTCCATGTTTTTAGATTTTATTGCTGAAGAAGACCAGACAACTGGTCGAAACGTTCAATAAAACATTATTTTTTCTTGTGTTGTTCCACTTTAAACTATTTCTCAAAGATAAGTTATTAAACAAATACTTTTAGCTTTATAAAAGAGGGATATTGACGATGCAATTAACTATTTTTAGGAATATAAGAATAACAAGAGATAACCTCACTTCAGTTATTTTAAAACCTTAAGTTTGATAAATTTCAATATTAATCATTAATATTATTTCTAAAGACAATAAAGACATTAGCTACATAACGGTAACAATCCATTACAAAACAAAATTCCTTTAGAAAGTTATATATCTAATACCTCATATGGCTTGCAGCATATGCTGCAAGGGAATTTCTCATGGCTAGTTAAACAATATGATTATACATATCAGATTCAAATAAAGAGTTACATCTTTTTGTAACATCTTTTTGTACTGGACTAATCCATTAGTCCATTCTTTTAAAATAGTTGATAATTATCCATTATTGATAAATAATTATTGGAGCTAAATCAAAGAAGAGAGGAAATTATTTTTGATATTTCGCTAATTGCTGCTACCATCTTAAGAAAATGTACTGACATTTTCTGAAGATGCTAGCAGAAGTTAGCAAATTATCAAAAATAATTTCCTCTCTTCTTTGATCCAGCTCCAGTAATTAATTAGTCCAGCCTTCTTTATCAAGGGTTCAATCTAAAGGACTGTAAATAAAGAGTTAACTAATCTAAAGGATTGTAAATAAAGAGTTAAGATTTGCAGTGGATTTTAATGTCTTTAGCATGTCGATTTCTAATTAAATTAAAAAAGTGAAAGACATATTCGATAAGCAAAAAATGATTATTCGAAAAGTAAAATTAATAACGAAATATTTTTTGCTTTTTTATAGGAATTTATTTTTTGACATTAAAAATAATTTTTCAAATACTAGTTATCTTATGTTCTTTCTTCAATCAGCTTCATTCCTGTATCAGTTACACAACATTTCGAAGCATGTCTATTGAGATATGAACGAAAAGCGCGAAATCATGTTGACGCGGATCGGCAGAGCACGAACCCAATTGTTCTCTTTAAACGAGACGTGCAGTTTGCGAAAGAATTTGTAGGCGAGCTTGTAGATTCTAATCCTGCAATGCGTTTGTGTACTCTAATCACGCCGTCATCCATTCCACCAGATGATGCAAGTACGAGAGTTATGAAATTTCCACGTTCAATGAGACTTATTCTCTCTTCGTACTTTGCTCGTTTACGTGACTCGTGATAGTTGAAAGCTCTGGTCGCAGAGGAAAAGTACGATACGGTATTCGAAAGTACGATCGTTAATTTCGAATATCCTATTACAGACAACATCTAGCCTTGTCTCATCATCTCGACAAGTTGTGCATTTATTAAAATTCATGTATTCATTTACAGATTCCAAAACAGGATCAATTCTGATTGCATGACAGACAGTAATTAATTCACGAACGAATAAATCCCTTATGATATCGTAGAGTATGATTTGAAAACAACCGTGTTTGCATTGTAGCAGATGTGAGAGCATTGCTTGTGGTTTGCATTCACAATATGTTGGAATATCGAGTTGCTAGGCTGTCACAGAATTCATTTGGTGTTAGTGTAGTTTTTATGATCGACTAGCAGCGCACTTAACCACGTTTATCTTCCATTTTCACATGCAAAGTTTAAGTCACACTAAACATCATGGCCCAGATTTAACCTTAATCAAGAAGGGCGTTCAGTAAAGGCTTATTCTTGATATATGAAGCTGTGTTGCAAATTTCCTTCTGACATTCCAGTAACTCATCACCATACATCACCGAGTTATACGAATCACAAAGTCTCACGGACGCATTATGATCCAATTCTGTTGTGAAACGCAATCAGCAATACCGATTCCACCAGTTTAATAAGAGAAGTACATTTTTCATATCTTCACTTAGATTCTGTGGAGTAAAAGCAGAAATGAAAACATTCATTATGACATCTTTCAGGGTTAGTAATTGTGCTTCACCGCATCTCGTTGTTCGAAGTAATTGTGGCAATTTCCATTATAGAGATTGTGTGAGGCATACATATGAAACGTGAGGATCGATCAGGCAGACTTCAATAAATCGTTCAATCAATTTTATATGTCCAGCTACCCGGCTAGTTATAAGCTCGTTTATAAAATCATCGGCGCAAATCACAGACCCCAGAATGCTTACCCCATTATTTTATTTAAACATTATTGTGCGAGTTATATAAGAGGATGGTTGATTTGGACGGATTTGCAACGTACTCTTAATCGGAACCATGTTTTAACACTAGATTCAATACGTTTTCAAAATCGTGCGGCAGACCAGCAAAATATGCATATCATCGCTGCAGTACTCTTATACATTGTTCATGTACCATTCGAATATACGGTATCGATAACATCGCAAAAGCTGTCATGGCAAAATGATCGCTTTGTGTGACTCTTTCACACGAGTACAGGTAACCACATCCTAACACAAGCAGTGCATTCGATGGGTGCTTGTTTCCAAGTACACAAGTGAATGACGGACACGTGAAGCGCATATTATGTAAAACAACACGACGATTTGATTTATTAAAAGCGTTGTTTGCGTCGATACAAAGAAGTCCAACCTCCGAGTTGTTAGTGAATGCCTCACACAGAAAATAAATCGTGCATTCGAGACCGCTCCGTTGAGCTGCACAAAGTTGGACATTACCAGCAACGTCTTGCATATAAGATTTGATATAATGCAATATTAGTTTCCATATTATACGATGAATAATTGACAAAACTTATGGGAGGTATTCCCCCATTTTTCTTCAACATAGCACCTAGACGACAAGCAACCATAGCTTCGATGATAGCAATGGAACATTCACAGTAGCTATTCTAATCGCAAGAGCTGCAAGGGCATCATCTAATCCTTCGAATGTTTACCAAATAAAGTTAACATTTGCCTCGAAAATTTGGCATCCAGACAAAAGAGACATCAGATCCTGCTGTTGTCAACGCTGATTGGACAATAGCTGCAGTATATATTTCAAATAAACTCGTGAAATGATGCGGAACTGCTTCAGGAAGTGGATATTTAAGAAGTACGTCAGGATTCATGACTAACGGTGAGAGATGCAAATTATGTATGTGATCTTTAATCGTAGTAGTACCACTTACATAATCATGGGGCAGTTTTCCTTCGAATTCCTGACCTCCAAACGGGCAGGTAGTTTCAATCAGTTTTCCATTTTGCATAAGGCCTCAATATCTGTTTTTCCAATCAGTGATTGTACCTTTTCGATTTCAAAGTTGAAACGTAATTGCAAGGTATTCGCCACATCAAATAGTGCGTCGATTTCGCCTATCATTTACATAATTAATCTCCTCTCTAATGTTTTTCAAGTCACTACGATTTTTCGGCAAGGAATCTGCGGTATAATGCATCGTGAAAAGATTGTTAAAAACTTAAGCTCATTGGGTGAAGACTGATACTCTTTTCAGATAAATTTCGTCAATTGTGCATTTTCGGCCCTAAAAGGATCATCACACATAAGTTCAGAATAGTTATGAGTGACTGATGGATTTTTATTTTTACGATTCGGTGCACGACAATCAATGGATGTCCGCGAACCATATCTTCTTCTTTTGACTTTTTCTGTGTTTTAGCGGGGTTGGCTTAACACATTAAATAAGGTATCACGGGATTATTTTTGTTTATGCTAGACACAACACACTAGGTGTTGCTGCAATGTCCGCGAACCATATGTTGTAATTGCTTAAAGCGTAAATTGAAACTCTGAACAAATGGTAGGCTGGATGAACTAATGCCAGAAGCTAAATCTATTCAATACTGTATGGTATATTGTAATAAGTTGAATAATCAGAACTTTTAACTGATTTGTGATCACTTATATCTTTAAATGAAGAACACTCTGAATAATAAAATAATTATGATATTTTTAATAATAAAATGTATATAACAATCTACTCTATATTCATTTAAAGATATAAGGCAATAAATTACAATAAATAGTGTATTAATTAGGAAATGGATTGTATGCATATTTGTTCATTTATTAATAAATAAACAAAATTATAAAAAAATGATTTAAAATACATTTTAAAATACAAGATTGATTGAAAAAATAATATTTAAAAATTAATATTTGATTTAATATTTCTCGTTATTCATTCAGATATGTATCTTTATTATAATATATTTTTATTTAGTTACCCAGAAGAAGAAAAATCGATGCTTCAAATGTATACGCAAGCTATAATTGTTGGATAATAAAAAAGAACCGTTAATCATAAAAACATTTTCTTTTACTAGATTCATTGATAGATTCCAGGAACATAACTTTTTAAATCAGGCAAAAGCTTGAATTTCAAGTTTTGTTGAGAACATTTTTAGACAAAATTTGACACTAACAAGCCAATTTAATTTTATGAGATTTAAATTGTGAAATTAATGATTTGGTCAAATCCAATTGCATGATTGTTCTTCAAAGAATAAGATAAAATTAACGCATTTCAAAATCATTAAAATTTCTTTCTTGAATATCCGTAAATTAAGCCAAATTTTAGTGGAGTGTCTTAAACAGCAAGCTATAAGCATAAATTTGATAACTTAGGATATATTTATTCATCACCTGATTGGGTCGAAAAAAGTAGTATATTCATGCACTGTTTAATTAATGATTTTTAAAGGGTATATCCAGTTATATCCGTCCCCCGTTTACTTATTAGTAACAATTATCAGTATCATTCTGCGATATAGTCTTCTGAATAGAAGTCTTTTGAATACAAAACCACTGGTCATCTATGCTAGGAGAATAGCTGTTGTAAATTGAGCTGTGGCGTGCAGATGATTTAGCCACGAGGAATCTGCTTTATATATGTAATAGATTCTAGTCGCTCGACGTCTGGCAATCACTGATGCGAAAGTGACCTCGTGTAATCTAGCAACTATTCGATACATAAATAAGCATCCAATAATGGATCACCAGTCCCGATTTCAATCGATCTTAATGATCCCGTACGATACAATATATATAAAGATGTTGGTAGAACTGCCGTCTGTGACCAAAGATTGATCCATAATTTAAATTTGCAAAGGTTATAACAGTACGCAACAGCAAATCGTTACTTTTATTTTTACGTTTCACCCACTAATGGGCTTCTTCAGAATATTGTGCTTTTATATATAACTTTTATGTTTTATAATATATATAATGGTTGTGCATGGATGTGCAGAGTAAACAACGGTTTAGATTTTTTTACGAAATGCGCATTTATAGAAAATGGTTTGCTTGATAGACTAATATTTGATTCAAACAGACATCATGTCACTTCTAGATATGTATATAATAAACGGGGGAAACTGACATGACTGGGTATTGGAAACCATCACAGTCCATCAGCAATCAAATCCCTAGACCGGTTTCTATTTATTGAGCTTTATCAGTAGGGTCCAGATTTTAAGATTGTTCAGAGATCCTCCACCACTGTTAAGAAGGCTTCATCACAAGGACGATTATTACAAGACGACCTTCGAGTTTACAGGCGATCACAAAAGTGATTCGGCAGTATATTATATGAATATTATTGCAGCCTGACCCGGATCGCAGAGCGATACTGCATTATAATTGTAACTAATAAGTAGGCAGGGGAAACGGACATAATTGGGAATTGGAAACCATCACAGTCCATCAGCAATCAAATCCCTATATCGGTTTCTGCTTATTGAGCTATGATTGTTTTACGCTCATAGCAATAAAATAAATAAAATAGCAAAAGTTTATAAAGTTTATTCCTAATCAACAATAGATACTCGTTGCTCATTTTTCTAACTTCTCAAAACTGCCTATCGATTTGAGAATAACAATATCGACGATTCAAAAATTTGCTTCATAAATCAATTACAGCTAATTCAAAATTATCACGCGATGAGTAATCGTTGTACGGTTTGAATATTGTACAACGAATATTGTATTTTCAA
This sequence comes from Pomphorhynchus laevis, assembly GCA_012934845.2. Lineage (NCBI taxonomy): Eukaryota > Metazoa > Acanthocephala > Palaeacanthocephala > Echinorhynchida > Pomphorhynchidae > Pomphorhynchus > Pomphorhynchus laevis. The sequence continues at coordinate 161,655 of WNNJ02001959.1, forward strand.
GTATTAGATGATGCTTGAAAATTTAGTAGACAAAACAAGAATTTTTAGTTTTTGAATGAGTAATCTTTGTAGGGTGTAAATGGTTTAAATTTTGGTAGACAAAAAAACGTACAATTTTCAGTCATCGCTGATGAAGACAGTGTTGTAAGGAATTTGGAAATGCTTAATAAAAATTTGAACAGGTTGTTTATTACACTTAATGTGATACTTCTTTTGATTGGAATTATGATTACCATAAGTGTGGCCATTCGCGTTATCTTATTCAAAAATAAGTCGAATTTGGTTTTCGATATTTCAATAAGTACACTCGAAGTATTTGTGCCAAGTCTCGGAATACTCATTGCCAAAAGAGTAAGGAGGCATTCATTAAAGAATAAAATTTTGTTGCTCATATACAACACGGCTCTGCTTGCTCTTATTGTCGTTTATTTCGTTCCATTCGTTGAGCTACTGTCAAAATATCAATATAGGAAAACCGAGAATGATTTCATTGCGAAAAATAAAAAGCTTGTTGAATCTCAACTCTATTGCACATCTGTATCGAGAAACTACACAAGGAAGGATCTATGCTACCCACATATACATTTGTTGATAGAAATAACTGTTTATTTCATATTTGTGTCGATTTTGATAAAAATTGCTGCTGGCTACTGTTCAATACGAGGACTTTGCAATCTCAATCAGAATTCAAAACCGAGCAAAGACTGATTTAGCGACAAACGCACATCGTGGGAATCGAATACCCTGCTTGTTCTTGCTTAATATGCTCTTTAATACTAGTTTGATATAATAGACTAAATAAATCATAAAATATTTCTTTTTGTGCATTTTATAATGGTTTTTTGATATCAAAAAGGTTAACATCCGTTTATAAAACATAAGCTATGTAGGGCGATGTTTGCCAGTATTTGGAAACTTTTGTTCTTGATAAGTTACTTGAATTAAATATATCATAATATTAGTTTCAAAATGTAAATATACAATTATTTGTATTTTAAGTTAATTTAATTGTGCAGTCATTGTTACAATTGAAATTTTTGATGACACTGCACTTGCTTCAATGCTATAAGCCAACAGCAGTACGGCTACATTTCCGTATTGGTGGACCTCATCAGCTACTGATCCAATACCTACGTTTCCATCAATCCTATAAGCCAACAGCAGTACGGCTACATTAATAAACTAACATCAGTACAGCTGTTGGCTCAACAGCAGTACAGCTCAATCATATAAGCCAACAGCAGTACGGCTACATTACTAAGCTAACAGCAGTACAGCTGTTGGCTTAACAGAATGCAGCTCAATCCTATAAGGCAACAGCAATACATCTACATTTCAGTATTGGTGGACCTCATCACCTACTGATAATACCTAAGTTTCACGTTCCAGTCATTTTAATGTTGGCTGACAATCACTCGACTCGTCTGATTTGTTTTTAATTAAATTGAATGAAAGACTCGTCTTACATTTTGAAATCAGATAGGATTAAAGCAACACATTAATAATCCTATTTACAGCGGAATGTAGGTTTACATGTCTCTGAGGCAAATACTATGTCACTTCATTTTGCTTCAATCCTATAAGTCTACAGCAGTACGCTACATTTCAGTATTGGTGGATCTCATCAGCTACTGATCCAATACCTACATTTACATCAATCATATAAGCCTGCATTAATACGAAAGTCTTTTAATAAATCTAAATGCCAATAAAGAAGACGAGTCTAGTGATCGTCAGCCAGTATTAAAAGGATCGAAATGTGAAACGTATGTATTGTGGATCAGTAGCTGATAAAGTCCATCAATAATTAAATGTAGCGTACTGCTGTTGACTTAAGAGATTAAAGCAATGTGCAGTGTCATCAAAAATTTCAATTGTCGACATACGATTGAAATTCAATTTCAACAGACGAGTCGAGTGATCGTCAGACAACATTAAAAAGGATCGAAATGTGAATTGACAACAGACGATTGAAATTCAATTTCAACAGACGAGTCGAGTGATCGTCAGCCAACATTAAAAGGATCGAAACGTGAAACGTATGTATTGTGGATCAGTAGCTGATGCAGTCCACCAATAATTAAATGTAGCGTACTGCTGTTGGCTTATAGATAGGATTGAAGCAACGTTCAATGTCATCAAAAATTTCAATTGTAACAATGGCTGCATAATTAAATTAACATAAAATTAGGAAGCAAACTATTGATGAATAATTTTAAAACCTATAATTATTAAACTCTGTATTTGAAAGGTAATCACCGACGCTTTCGTTTAGTAAATATCTATTCTCCATAATCATCTCGTAAAAAAGTGATTAAAAGTGATTTGTAAATGATAGCTGCTATGCACCACGCATCATATGTGCCAATAAGCAAAGTGGTCATTCTCACACTTAGACATCTATTTCCTATCGGGAATGGATTAAATAAGTTTTTATTTTTTAAGTATTCTGTTTTTGAAAAACAATTTATGGAAAGTATAACTCATCCCTAAAAGATGTAATGCATTGAATTTTTGAAGAAATATTTAAATTGTGTATAAAAATTACAAATTATTTACAGTCGATATAAAGGTCGTAATACTAAAAGATAAATATGATATAAAAATGATATCGCATTTGTGAGTCATATGCTTCACTAAATCTTCATAATAAATCCACATGATTTTCAAACAAATTGACATTGATTAAAATTTTTAAATTCAAACATATCGACATTGATTTTTTATACAGATGGTAAATTTTTCAAACTTACAATATGTGTCAGAGCAAAATGGCACACAACCATTGAAACTTGTGTAAGAATTTAAAAGGCCGTGGAAGCATGGAATGCAGTAGATCAATAAACGTTTGTAACACTACGAATGACTTTAACGATGAGTTAATACTTCTTTAGATAGCGCAATATTTATTTAAAGGCAATTACTTATTAGTCAATTCATAAAAAATGATTTTTATTTAAAATTCTAATTTCATGCAAATTAAATAAAACCTTATTTAATTATTTAGAATTTATTTTATCATCATTTTTAATTTATAAAATACGTAGACTCAGTTAGATGATCTGATTATCTGTTTTATGCAATTCTTCATCATTGTTTTAATTCACTAAGAGTTACTTGATTAATCATGGCCATTAATCATGGTCACTGAGGACACATTATTTCACTGAAGGTGAAATATGTTATTAAGATCCGGCTAGCGGATCACACACATAAGGTAGGTTTCTAATTGATCGTTAGAAAACGATCGCCAACCGAAATTAATATACAACAATGTATATCTACAACACTGGAGCAGCCATCCAAGTAGATGTAGCGTTCAATGAAGATACAGACGTCCTGAGTTCAAAGACGATAAGCATCCGCGTCCATAGTAAGCAGATAATAAGGGTCAAAACGTGAAACGTAGGTCTGGGTCACAGTTGATGAGAACTACCTAGGCTGATTAGTAGCGTCATGCTGTATCAAGAATAGGAACAACACATGTTATTGAAATATCGTGCCACAATCAGAATAATAGTTTATTATATTTCAAATAAAGTTGTAACCGATATGTGTTAGGATAACTGGGAAATGTAGTTTATATTCTAAAGTTTTAAATTTAGTCTATATTCTTAAGTTTATATTCTAAAGATTTCGGTATTGTGAATATTGCATACACGAGCCGCTATTCTTCACTGGTCGGTTTGATATTATCCTCGTGTGGTTGTTTAAATCCTATCAGCATCACTGTACACTACAATCAGCGTGGGTGGACCTCGTCAGCAGTGAGCCCACGCCTACATTTCGTGTTTCGGTTCTTTTACTGCTTCTGCTGATTCCTTGTATCGAATTTCTTAAAATCGGTATGTGGTGAGTTCGAATTGTGAATAATAGTTACCGCCCACACCAAATATAGAACACATTAATTGTGTAATTTGGTATATAAGCTAAATTTAAACCAGCATTTCGGCGACAAGGAATCAGCAGAAGCAGTAAAAGGACCGAAACACGAAATGTAGCCGTGGGATCACTGCTGATGAGGTCCACCCATGCTGATTGTAGTGTACAGTGATGCTGATAGAATTTAAACAACCACACGAGGATAATATCAAACCGACCAGTGAAGATTTCGGTATATTAAAGGCACAAGTTTCATTCACAATAAAAAAACAGAAAATATTTACAATACTTTTTCATTTGAAAAAGTTACTTTTTCATTTCAAAAATACTATTGAAGATAAAAAAATAAACAATATAAAAATATATTTTTAAGGAGAGTGAGACCATTCCGCGTGAATTTCTTGTAAAACATGTAAGCCAAACGCGTACATGTATATTTATATATACATTATATATTTAATATATATTATTATATATACATTATTTTTTATATATTTTTATATTAAAAATATGTTTTTAGTAAATATACTTTTATTGTTTATTTTTATCTTTATTGTAAGTTATTTAAAGTATTGCTTACATATTACTTTAAAAAGTAAAAGTTTTGGGAAAAAATCAAAATGCATTAAAATTTATTTAATTTCATCAATCACACTTACGCTCATAAATATAATAAAAATATTAAAATCAACTGTTTGATATCCACTCAAGTTTCTCTTTGTCATTCCATGTTTCGATCACTTCAGCAATTGATGGAAACACCTTAAATAAATGTAGCGATTGAATGCTTAGTCAAATTTAATCAAATTATAGTTTGAAACTAATGGTGACGTAAACTACCGGTGGAGGAGCCTGCGCTTAGTGATTTTCTTCAGAGGTTTACTGAGGATTAAGTACTCTGGAAGTTTTGTAGCTACAGGGTCACACTGATTAGACAACCCTGTAGTAATGAGTAGACTAAGATCGACACGCATCATTGGGGGGGGCTAGACGTCTGTGGTGGGCGCATTCCGGGTTAAGCTTCACGACGAAGGTTGTAAAAAACTATTCAGGGTTATATTTCCCTGTTCGTGTTAATTAAAAAAAGTAGTATGGAATTATAGTTTATTTCCATAATGTAATGTAAAGTTATTTTTCAGTTTGTAAATAACCAAATCTCAATAAAAATATAAAATCATTTATAAAAATACAACTTTAAATTATTAGATATCGTAAAATTTAAAAAAAACTAATTTTGTGGCTAATTTTCGTCATTTAGACGTATATTAAAATATATTAAAATATTTTAATTATAATATAATTAATTATATTAAATGTTAAATACTAATGTATTATCAATTATTAAAAGTATACGTTATTCAGTTCATGCCCATACCGGCCTAAGAAGAAAATACCGACCAAACAAGGGAATTACATTTTATTAAAGTAGATTATTAAACATAGTCGTCCTGTCTCGTAAATAATTGGATTATGGAAAAGTTGTATTACCGTACCGATAACATGTGCTACCACTCTATATGAAAAGCATCTTCAAATACCTCGTGATTCAAGATTGATTTGTTTGATTTTCTTGAAATTGTCACCAAAATAATTAATTACTTATCAGCAAAAACTTAATATGTATTCTTAAAAATTTGAAGAAAAAACGCTTAAAAATTAGCATGTAAAGTTTATTTTGATATTCTATTAAAAGCTTTCTCATATTTTAAGATTATAAACAAAAAGTGCGTTTTCTTCAATGTGAGTTTTTAATATAAAATCTGTTAATTAAGATAATTTATTAATATTTATCGGTATAATTGATAATATATCCTTATTAAATATTTTTTAAATTAGTCATCCCTACTATAATATTTTTATTTCATTTTTGGTGAAAATATAATTATAGACACGAGTATTTTTAATTTTACAATTTCTTTATTTCTTTTTTTTGCTTTCCACTGTTTATCTTTTTCAATCATACATTGAATCCAGTGTATGTTTGAAAAGTGTATCACATCCAATGTATGCTTGAAAAGGACACACAACCGAAAGCTAGCAAATAAATAAATTGTAAAATTAAAAATACTCGTGTCTATAATTTTATTTTCACCAAAATGAAACAAGTTAAGTTCGACACGAATGCAATTCTCAAATATAATATTTTCAATTTGACATTTCAATGATTTTTAAATAAAAATGAAATTATTTAATAACACGAATATCTTATAACAAAGTGTTTATTACATGTGTATTCCTTAGTGGATAGTCTTTCTCGAATACCGTGTGAATGAAAATGATTAAAATTAAAATGATATTTTTTAAATGTTGTTGAAACCATTTTTATATTTTGATTATAGCTACTAGTCAAAATAATACTAGCCAAATCAGTCGACGATTCAAATCGTCTATCATGCCTTCAATCACGCTGGGGCAAAGAATCACCAACGGCCATACGCACCAACGGCCGATAAGAAGGCATTAACTCGCTCACTTGCCAGTACGGGGGTTATTAAGGACTGCGGCGTAAAGCCATTCGCGACGTAGTATTCACACAAATAAAATCAACCCGAACGGATGTAGCTCTGGAAGTGCGAGGAATTATGCCAGACCTAAATTAATGACCGGCAGACATCCTCTTTTATGGGAAACCTCTTCCTGCAGTTGACTTTGCAGTCACCTACCCCAACAGACCTCATAATGTCACCCTGCCACCAACGTACAACTCGCCGCTGCCACGTCGTGCACTGTCAATGTCAAGACAGAAAATATAAGGAAAGGGTCGAAGCAGCAGAGTACAAATTTTCAACCGCCGTAGAGAAGATCTTAGGTGGATAGAACAATAACGGAAACACGGTGATCAAGGGGGTTGTGAATAATATGAGCCGGACAAGCGGAATCAGATACGCTGTGACGGTCACATGCTTATATCAGCGCATCTCCACTAATGAAGGACAACCCCAAACCATGTTAGAGTCACTCGGCCAGCTTCAAATATTGGCTTTTTAATAATGGCCAACAAGAAAAGTCTGAACCTGAGAAACGCATATTTGAGCCGCACGCTTGTCTCAATAAAAATCTGTTAGTAGAATCTACATATGAATGCTACGATTCATTTATTGCTCGGTATTCAAAATGCGCAAATGACGATATAGATGATGTTGAAGGCCTGTTACCCATTTATGACAAATTTCAATCCAAATCTCTGAATGGCGAAGAAATGCCATATTTAGTTCTATCCATTGGACCAGGTAAATTCGATCAATGATAAGACAATGGTATCAATCCAGAACAGCTGAAATGATACTGATCAGTCAAACGATCATTAAATGAACATGATTCAGTAAAAATCGACGAACTTCCAGCACAACCCAATAGTATGATCAATTTTGATAGTGTAAACGAAACTACCTACAAGCGAGAGGAGAATGACCGATTGTCGTCGAGGGACAAGAAATTTAAAGATGATTTGCTTGATCAGATTCACAGCAAAGCTTTCAACTTTCGGAAAGTGACAATGACGGAGCGATCATCAACAAATGATTTCTTAGAGAGCTTGTCGAAGCCGGTATCTTTGCGTAGAGCTTCAACTCATGCACTTAAAATGTGACGCGACAGAATTCACCTTGACATCGATGATCAACCATCAGGAAGTGAATCAGACAGCAACGAGGCTTTTTAGAATGTTTTACATTTTTTTATATCTGTCTTCAAATATTTTAATTTTTTCTATTTTATTTACACTATGGTATGTATATAATTATAAAAATTATAACTTTTGTGAATAATTGTTTGACCATATATTTAATTATGAAATGTTATTTAATAGTCCGAATATATATTTAACTTTTAATGTTCGAAATGCTTAATATAAAATACTAAAAATTATTAAACAATATGAAGTATTGCATCTTCAAATTAGTTAGCTATAATTAAGAGGAATTTAAAGGTAAAAGCTGAAACGATTAGAATGTTATGAACTTACCAGTTTTACATTAACATCAAACAAATAATGTATCTGTTTTATTTTCGCCGTTATAACATCAGATTCCTTGTTTTTCGGGTAGTTAAGTATTTCCTCATTTCGAAGAATTATTAGCCAAACTTGTCTAAATTTCAATAATACAATTAGGATTCTCTAAATTTTCGACTTTAATATATTCAAGCAATAAAAAGACTTAAACCTCTATGAGTGCAATTTACTCACTATTTTATTATGGCTGGCAATGAAAATAAAGTAGATATTATGATATTATTACATTTTTATAGGATTAAATTAAAATAATTATCGATTTACTAGTAAGTTTTATGACTCTGTTTATACATCCCTTTAATAATAATGCAAGGAGGAAACTATAATAATGCAAAGAGGGGACTATAATAATGCAAAGAGGGAATTATAATAATGCAAAGAGGGGACTATAATAATGCAAAGAGGGGACTTTAATAATACAAAGAGGGAATTATAATAATGCAAAGAGGGGACTATAATAATACAAGAAGGGGACTATAATAATGCGAAGAGGGGATTATAATAATGCAAAGAGGGGACTATAATAATGCAAAGATGGGACTATAATAATGCAAAGAGGGGACTATAATAATGCAAAGAGGGGACTATAATAATGCAAAGATGGGACTATAATAATACAAAGAGGTGATTATAATAATGCAAAGATGAGACTATAATAATGCAAAGAGGGGACTATAATAATGCAAAGAGGGGACTATAATAATGCAAAGATGGGACTATAATAATACAAAGAGGTGATTATAATAATGCAAAGATGAGACTATAATAATGCAAAGAAGGGACTATAATAATGCAAAGAGGGGACTATAATAATGCAAAGAGGGGACTATAATAATGCAAAGAGGGGACTATAATAATGCAAAGAGGGGACTACAATAATACAAGGAGGGGACTATAATAATACAAGGAGGGGACTATAATAATGCAAAGTGGTGATTATAATAATGCAAAGAGGGGACTATAATAATACAAGAAGGGGACTATAATAATGCGAAGAGGGGATTATAATAATGCAAAGAGGGGACTATAATAATGCAAAGAGGGGACTATAATAATGCAAAGAGGGGACTATAATAATGCAAAGAGGGGACTATAATAATGCAAAGATGGGACTATAATAATGCAAAGAGGGGACTATAATAATGCAAAGAGGGGACTATAATAATGCAAAGAGGGGACTATAATAATGCAAAGAGGGGACTATAATAATGCAAAGAGGGGACTATAATAATGCAAAGAGGGGACTATAATAATGCAAAGAGGGGACTATAATAATGCAAAGAGGGGACTATAATAATGCAAAAGAGGGGACTATAATAATGCAAAGAGGGGACTATAATAATGCAAAGAGGGGACTATAATAATGCAAAGAGGGGACTATAATAATGCAAAGAGGGGACTATAATAATGCAAAGAGGGGACTATAATAATGCAAAGAGGGGACTATAATAATGCAAAGAGGGGACTATAATAATGCAAAGAGGGGACTATAATAATGCAAAGAGGGGACTATAATAATGCAAAAGAGGGGACTATAATAATGCAAAGAGGGGACTATAATAATGCAAAGAGGGGACTATAATAATGCAAAGAGGGGACTATAATAATGCAAAGAGGGGACTATAATAATGCAAAGAGGGGACTATAATAATGCAAAGAGGGGACTATAATAATGCAAAGAGGGGACTATAATAATGCAAAGAGGGGACTATAATAATGCAAAGATGGGACTATAATAATGCAAAGAGGGGACTATAATAATGCAAAGAGGGGACTATAATAATGCAAAGAGGGGACTATAATAATGCAAAGAGGGGACTATAATAATGCAAAGAGGGGACTATAATAATGCAAAGAGGGGACTATAATAATGCAAAGAGGGGACTATAATAATGCAAAGAGGGGACTATAATAATGCAAAGAGGGGACTATAATAATGCAAAGAGGGGACTATAATAATGCAAAGAGGGGACTATAATAATGCAAAGAGGGGACTATAATAATGCAAAGAGGGGACTATAATAATGCAAAGAGGGGACTATAATAATGCAAAGAGGGGACTATAATAATGCAAGGAGGGGACTATAATAATGCAAAGAGGGGACTATAATAATGCAAAGAGGGGACTATAATAATGCAAAGAGGGGACTATAATAATGCAAAGAGGGGACTATAATAATGCAAAGAGGGGACTATAATAATGCAAAGAGGGGACTATAATAATGCAAAGAGGGGACTATAATAATGCAAAGAGGGGACTATAATAATGCAAAGAGGGGACTATAATAATGCAAAGAGGGGACTATAATAATGCAAAGAGGGGACTATAATAATGCAAAGAGGGGACTATAATAATGCAAAGAGGGGACTATAATAATGCAAAGAGGGGACTATAATAATGCAAAGAGGTGATTATAATAATGCAAAGAGGGGACTATAATAATGCAAAGAGGGGACTATAATAATGCAAAGAGGGGACTATAATAATGCAAAGAGGGGACTATAATAATGCAAAGAGGGGACTATAATAATGCAAAGAGGGGACTATAATAATGCAAAGAGGGGACTATAATAATGCAAAGATGGGACTATAATAATGCAAAGAGGGGACTATAATAATGCAAAGAGGGGACTATAATAATGCAAAGAGGGGACTATAATAATGCAAAGAGGGGACTATAATAATGCAAAGAGGGGACTATAATAATGCAAAGAGGGGACTATAATAATGCAAAGAGGGGACTATAATAATGCAAAGAGGGGACTATAATAATGCAAAGAGGGGAATTATAATAATGCAAAGATGGGACTATAATAATGCAAAGAGGGGACTATAATAATGCAAAGAGGGGACTATAATAATGCAAAGAGGGGACTATAATAATGCAAAGAGGGGACTATAATAATGCAAAGAGGGGACTATAATAATACAAAGAGGGGCATATAATAATGCAAAGAGGGGTCTATAATAATGCAAAGAGGGGACTATAATAATGCAAAGAGGGGCCTATAATAATGCAAAGAAGGGCCTATAATAATGCAAGGAGGGGACTATAATAATGCAAAGAAAGGACTATAATAATGCAAAGGACTGTATTGTATTCTTACTTCTTATAGAAATGTAAATATCAAAATAGAAACTAAAGAATTATTGGAGCCGGCTCAAAAAACGGGGGAAGTTTTAAAAAAAGCGATAATGATGTATTAATGATTCAACGCTTAGTATCAAATATGATTAAACTGTGTGGACAATCTAAAGTGAGGACTTTAATTAAAATTAAATTTTAAGTTTATTCAATTAAAGGCTTAATATTTTATTTCAAAAACTTGTATTGAATTTAAACGAACCCAAATTAGTTTCATATTCGAACTACTTTCAGTCATGCAAAACGTAATGATTACGAATTGTGAGTTCTTACTTGGATTCAATAATCCTTCGTTCAATAGATACGTGGTTGTGTTCTTCTCGACAGTTTATAGTTATGGTAACAATAAAGTAAGATTTGATAAAGGTTAAAAAGTTTCAATTGATCAAAAACCGATTGAAACTAATTCAAATGTATTTTTTAAAAACACATATATGATAAAGATTGATTTATAACAATGCAATATAACGCGAATCCACACATTATATTTGTTGATATATTCAACAAATATTGTAACTCAACCATTTTATATTTAGTTAAATATTGTAACACAAACATTTGACTTCTCAAATATTATAAATACCTCAGAGAATGATCGACGGATTCGATTATCAAATCTAAATCCAGCTATTCAATATATAACGTATTTAAGTTATTTAACGTACCAGGAATGCTAAACTGGTTTAAATAAAATCCGGTTTTGAAGGAAAGGCCTTCTAAATGCTTCAATGAATTAAGTATTCGAAAAAACTGCGGTCGTTTGAATTTTTCCCTTTTCCAGCTGTAAACAGGACAGTACTCTTCACAAACAATTCATTTATACATAAATTAATAAATATTAATCTGGTATATATAAATCGCTGTGCGATTAGTTCTTAAAACTGTTTGTACATTTATAGATCGAATTCTTCCTTATCAAAATTCAGGTAAAAGTATATCTTCATAATACAAACTGAATTTTTCCTTATCAAAATTCAGGTAAAAGTGTATACTCATAATACAAGCGATTTAATCGTTTGCAATTCTAACATATATTTCTAAAGGATTGCAAAAGTAAACCAATCAGTAAATTTGCGTGACTCGTGATAGTTGAAAGCTCTGGCCGCAGAGGAAAAGTACGATACGGTATGATTATTAAAGATCGTTACTTTCGAATATCCTATTACAGACAACATCTAGCCTTGTCTCATCATCTCGACAAGTTGTGCATTTATTAAAATTCATGTATTCATTTACAGATTCCAAAACAGGATCAATTCTGATTGCATGACAGACAGTAATTAATTCACGAACGAATAAATCCCTTATGATATCGTAGAGTATGATTTGAAAACCACCGTGTTTGCATTGTAGCAGATGTGAGAGCATTGCTTGTGGTTTGCATTCACAATATGTTGGAATATCGAGTTGCTAGGCTGTCACAAAATTCATTTGGCGTGAGTGTAGTTTTTATGATCGACTAGCAGCGCACTTAACCACGTTTATGTTCCATTTTCACATGCAAAGTTTAAGTCACACTAAACATCATGGCCCAGATTTAACCTTGCTCAAGAAGGGCGTTCAGTAAAGGCATTATTCTGTATATACGATGTTGTGTTGCAAATTTGCTTCGGACATTCCCGTAACTCATCACCATACATCACCGAGTTATACGAATCACAAAGTCTTACGGATGCATTATGATCAAATTCTGTTGTGAAACGCAATCAGCAATACCGATTCCACCAGTTTAATAAGAGAAGTACATTTTTCATATCTTCACTTAGATTCTGTGGAGTAAAAGCAGAAATGAAAACATTCGTTATGACATCGTTCAGGGTTAGTAATTGTGCTTCACCGCATCTCGTTGTTCGAAGTAATTGTGGCAATTTCCATTATAGAGATTGTGTGAGGCATACATATGAAACGTGAGGATCGATCAGGCAGACTTCAATAAATCGTTCAATCAATTTTATATGTCCAGCTACCTTGCTAGTTATAAGCTTGTTTATAAAATCATCGGTGCAAATCACAGACCCCAGAATGCTTACCCCATTATTTAATTTGAACATTATTGTGCGAGTTATATAAGAGGATGGTTAATTTGGACGAATTTGCAACTCTTAATCGGAACCAGGTTTTAACACTAGATTCAATACGTTTTCAAGATCGTGCGGCAGACCAGCAAAATATGCATAACATCGCTGCAGTACTCTTGGACATTGTTCATGTACCATTCGAATATACGGTATCGATAACATCGGAAAAGCTGTCATGGCAAAAGGATCGCTTTGTGTGACTCTTTCACATAAGTACAGGTAACCACATCCTAACACAAGCAGTGCATTCGATGAGTGCTTGTTTCCAAGTACACAAGTGAATGACAGACACGTGAAGCGCATATTATGTATGATACTCGCCCCACCTCGATAGCGAGATGGGGCGAGTGTCGTCTAAGAAAGGAAGGTTGATGAACGATGGGGAGCCGACAGCGATGAGACGAAAAGTTACGAGAAGAAGGCGGAGTTTGATGCGTATGGTGGGCCAGGAGAGTTGGGCAAAATATGTGGATGTGTGGTCGAAGCGACGGAGACGAAAGAGCACTCGAACGGCAGATTTGATTATTCGTTGTAGGGGTAGGATGATGGATTTTGGGGAATTGGCGAAAAGACTAAGGCAGTAACCGATTTTAGGGAAAAGAAGCGATGAAAGAAGAGACATACAAGAATAATAATAAATGCAGTGTATAACTAACTACCTTTAAACATATTTACTTGGGATTTCTATACAGTAAATTTGCCTTTTAAAAAAAGATTTATAATAAATCTTTTTTAAATAAAAAGATTTATTTAATTAATTAAAATTAATTAAATTAATTAGAAATTTTAAAGCCAAAATAATAGAATTGGAATTTGAAGCATTGTTTTTTTATTTTATTTTTCAAAATAATAATAAATGCAGTGTATAACTAACTACCTTTAAACATATTTACTTGGGATTCCTATACAGTAAATTTGCCTTTTAAAAAAAGATTTATAATAAATCTTTTTTAAATAAAAAGATTTATTTAATTAATTAAAATTAATTAAATTAATTAGAAATTTTAAAGCCAAAATAATAGAATTGGAATTTGAAGCATTGTTTTTTTATTTTATTTTTCAAAATAATAATAAATGCAGTGTATAACTAACTACCTTTAAACATATTTACTTGGGATTTCTATACAGTAAATTTGCCTTTTAAAAAAAGATTTATAATAAATCTTTTTTAAATAAAAAGATTTATTTAATTAATTAAAATTAATTAAATTAATTAGAAATTTTAAAGCCAAAATAATAGAATTGGAATTTGAAGCATTGTTTTTTTATTTTATTTTTCAAAATAATAATAAATGCAGTGTATAACTAACTACCTTTAAACATATTTACTTGGGATTCCTATACAGTAAATTTGCCTTTTAAAAAAAGATTTATAATAAATCTTTTTTAAATAAAAAGATTTATTTAATTAATTAAAATTAATTAAATTAATTAGAAATTTTAAAGCCAAAATAATAGAATTGGAATTTGAAGCATTGTTTTTTTATTTTATTTTTCAAAATAATAATAAATGCAGTGTATAACTAACTACCTTTAAACATATTTACTTGGGATTTCTATACAGTAAATTTGCCTTTTAAAAAAAGATTTATAATAAATCTTTTTTAAATAAAAAGATTTATTTAATTAATTAAAATTAATTAAATTAATTAGAAATTTTAAAGCCAAAATAATAGAATTGGAATTTGAAGCATTGTTTTTTTATTTTATTTTTCAAAATAATAATAAATGCAGTGTATAACTAACTACCTTTAAACATATTTACTTTTAACATATTTATACTACCTTTAAACATATTTATAATAAATCTTTTTTAAATAAAAAGATTTATTTAATTAATTAAAATTAATTAAATTAATTAGAAATTTTAAAGCCAAAATAATAGAATTTGAATTTGAAGCATTGTTTTTTTATTTTATTTTTCAAAATAATAATAAATGCAGTGTATAACTAACTACCTTTAAACATATTTACTTGGGATTTCTATACAGTAAATTTGCCTTTTAAAAAAAGATTTATAATTAAATTTCATTTTTACGAAACAATAATTAGATATCCTTATACGCTAAAATCAAAAATAGGATAATATTTGTTCAGTTATTAATGTCAATTATCTGAGAAAAATCAAAATTTTGATTATAGAGTAAACGTTGAACTTTATTATTGCTGCCTGATGTCTACTATTTTGTTTATATTGTACATGACAATTATTTAGGGCAATTATCACTAAAAATAATAATATATAATTAACTACATGTAATTACACACGTGATATCATTTAAATTTGACTATTAATTCATTTAATCTAGAGAAATCAAATATTGTAACATCATTCTTGTAGTATATAAAACGTGTTTTATATAAAAATAAAGATATATTACAATGTATAATATTATAATATGATATAATTTATATTATATTACAATATATTATATTACATTTTTTAATTATTTAAACTTAATTATCTATTTTAGACGACTGTATTAAACGGCAGTTCTTCAAATTTTATAACCAAAACGCTAATAATTTAAATTGTACGACAAAATTTGAATTTAAAGAATTTGAATTCATTTAAATTCTTTATAGAATTTAAATGAATTTTCACTCATCATATTTTACCAAATTTATTCGGTCATAAACAGTTACTCTATGAAATTTGTAAATAAAATAAACATGTCTATCAAAACAGTACCTTTATCGCAAAGGTATGGTAGAGATGGCTGAAATATAACTCGTGACCGATCGATAAACCACAGCTTTCTTTGCATTTTTGACTCTAAATTATGAAAATTAGAACATGAAATTGAAATAATAATATAAAATGGAAATTATAAATATATAATTGAAATGATTGTTAAATATAATATAATTGTTAAAACGAAATTAAAATTGGGCATATTTATATGAACTATTGTGCAAGGCAGAAATTAAAATGGAACCGCGAAATGACCATCATGATTTTTTATTGTCTGTGATCTTTAAATTACCATAATTATGTCCCGTATCAAATTAATAGTCAAATTTAAATAATTTCAAATCATTTTAAAAACCATTTATGAATAAAATATTCGACATATAAAAATTAATTATACCGAAAACAGCGTAATAAAGAAGATAATCTTATACGAACTAAGGAAGTAATGCTCTCATAAAGCAGTTAGGAGAAAGATGAGAAATAGCAAAGACAATAAAACACAATAAAATTAGCAGAAATTCCGAAAAGAAATGTACCCATTGATCCCGGAATGAAAATGAAATTACAAATGGAAATAAAATACCACTTGCCACCTTACTACAAGTGGTTAATAATCACTTCTATGATCGTAAAGGTATCGAGAAATTTCACTTTTCAGTGCAATTAAATGTTGTAAATTTGACATTGAATTAAAATACAATTTCGTAGAAATTTAAAATACATAAATTTATGTTTTCAAAATTAAGTTATAATAAATCATGTTATACTAAAACGTTCATTGTAAAATTATTTTTCGAATTTTAATTATTCATCTTTTATAGTTTAAAAATGCATAACTTTTAACGTTGAAATTACAAAAAAAATAATTTCAATTTTTTTTTAATTTCAATTTTATATCTACATTCGAAAAATGATCGACTGTGTTCCTTTATTATTCGGTCACCTTGCTGTTTGCATAAATTCCCAATTGGCCGATTTATAATTATAAAAAATTTACAGAAATTCTAAAGTTTGTTCATTACAGTTTATTAACAGATAGTAATATCACATTAATGAAAGTGTAATTTATGTATATAGTAATTAATTATATAATTTATATTGACAAATATAAAATTTACTATTGAAAAATTATTGATCTATTTTAGTTCAATAAGCTACGAGAAGCAAGACGAACACGTCCACCTAAAAGCAATTTTAACTTCAAAGTTCTCAGTTATATAGAAAAGCAATCAAAATAAAACTTATATTCATTAATTATTTAGGATATTTTAATCCCAAATAAAATATTTGGGATTAAAATAATATCGCTTAATATTAATAAAAGGCTACATCTGATATGGATCTCAATCAGATTTTACTGATATCATGGTCGATGCAAATATTTAATTTTAACTATTTTAAATTTCAAACATAAATTAAGGATTCTTACCGACTATATTAGCTGACATTTGCTTTGAAAATAAAGTAGTGATCAATTGTTTATCAAAATAACCGTGCATACTAAGATAAAAGCATAATTCAAGTAATCGACTTGGTTGATGGTTGAGATAGCTTCGCAACCACATGTTCAATATCACGTTTAATTGCTGAAAAAACTGACTGCTGTAGTTGAATTGGCCATGCGCACACTGCTCGTATGCAAGAAGACCACGAATGCCGTATATTAAAAGTTTAAACAGATCTTTGGGTCGTATGCTTCTAGAGGGATACTGAAAGAACTTTTCATTTAAGTGCATTGGATGAATAAAATGGGAACAGGACGATAGATAATCAAATATAACACTCGTACATTTCATATTATCAATAACAATTAAAAAGAAACGATTCTCCAGTAAAGTAGATATCAATTTATTATCATAATGCTTGCACAGGCTTAGCAGTTTAAGAAGATTCCTAAGAATTTCAGTTTTATCGTATTGCCTTATCGATTGAATACAAGTGAAGCTATCTACTAAGCTCATAAGATGATCGGCGTAATGCTTAAGTAAAATATACGGAACACTGTTAAACTCTGTTACCACTAGAGCCCATGATGTAATATTAGCTTCATCCAAAGTCAACGGCATGTTCCATATTAATTGTTTCACTTTCGAATTCAGAACAAAATAGTCATTTAAATTCCGTTTGGCGTTCATTTGCTTCATCGAAACTGCTTTAGCAAAAAACTGCAGTAATTCTTCTTTTGAAGCACTACTGTGCAAGTAAGTATAAGGTAATACGTTCTTACCACTAATTCCATTTCCGCTTTGATTTAAAATGCTTTGATAAGCATTTTGGCATACACTAACCTTCGATTTATTTTCATATCTAACGACTCCAGCCTGTTGCTTTAAATTTTTGTTAAAATGAAATTTCTTGCTTAAATACTTTATGCTGGTACCATTGCAATTGAGTACTCGATATTTACGGGATAATATATGCAACATTATCGTAAAGGTATATATTCGGGGTAAAACATTTTTTAATTTACTATTAAAATCAGTAATGCTCTGAAATACAGAATTATTAATTTATAATTATTAATTTATAATCGACATTAATTGTACAATTAGCGAATTGATGGGAACTCACACATAGTGGTTAAACTTTGATGCTACCTACGAACGAGATGATATAAATTTATTGTTCAGCTTGATTATGCCATAAAAATATATGTGATTACGTAATATTAGAATATTTAGCATTGTTTGAACGGAAGCACATTGCCTTAATATAAATTATTTATTTTTTAGTTTATCTGCTAAATAAGTCTATAAAAATAAAAAGTGTAAGCAGGTAAGTCATTAAAAAAAGCGATTTGAATCACACGCTTTCACTTGTCGTCTTCAGGTGATGGATCCAATTGCATCTTTTGTGAGTAAGAATTCGCTATCTTCTTTAATTTTTATAACTTATTTACATTAAAACTTAAATGCGCATTTTAATATTATGTTTAATAGTATGATTTTATATGACATCGTGAAACTCAAAATCTTAAATCACAGATAACCAGTCTATACCAGCAAAATATCATTTTTTAACTATTAATATAAATTGACAATATTTATATTTTATATTTATAGTTTAAATATAAATCTTTAAACTTTGATAAAATTATTTCAAATCCCAAAATTTATCTTAAGTTTTCATTCATGAAATTTCCGCATAAACAAAAAAAACAAAAATACATATCAAAATCTGAGATCCGTAAATCAAAGAAAATACAGTGCAGAATTGGTCATTTGCACTAGAGCTATGATCGCTACTCACGGGTAACAAGTCATTACAAGATCCATTAAAAGTCCATTTACGTTCCAAATAAGCATCTACGCATCTAACCACATACATCACAAAATAAATTGGCTGCAACATATTGCGACTCCAATATTTTGTAGCCAGTACTCATAACTCGATTCATCTTTGCAACATCAATCAAATAACGTTCCAAATGCAAGTCACCTATGTTTTTTAAGGCTGATCTCTATGTCAATTCCTTTCCTTACCAAGAATACTAAAGTTTCAGAGTTTCATTCTTCATGTAGTTGACTCAGCAAATACCAAGAACAAATATTTTAAAATACATATCAATCAAGACATTCGAATAGAATTCTATTATATCAATCTTATTAGTGTTAACATACTGTTCTTCAGGAAGACGGAGCTATGCGGGGTATCGTTGAGAGTAAACGACAAATTTTGAATTAGTTAAACAATTTGCTACAATCCATATATCAACAGTTAAAACATTGTAATTGGCGTATATTAAAAATAACAAAAGTAGGACGATTTTAATAATGATTTGATCCTATCAGGTATTCTTCCAATTAAAAATAATCTAGAGTATTTTCTCTTATACTAAGCAGCTAAGTATTATAAGAATACAATAAGGATAAAAAAGGATAAATTCGCACTAGCTTTATTTTCCTTTCACACTCATTGATATAACATATCAGCCAAGGTTAATCGCTTCCCAAATACGTTTATTTATGAATTAACAATAACAGCTTTATTTGACAAATAATATCTGCTAACATTTGTGAAAGCGCTCGAATGTTCGAAATAAACGAATGATTCGAACATTCAGGACAAATTCAGCTCGATTCTCTGAATCTTAATTTAAAGTTGTAACGAAGAAAAATTGATTGAAATTCAGTAATCACTAAGGGCTAACTCAAAATATAAATAGAATTTTGGTTACTATTTTGAAAATCTAGGTTCATATGCAATGCTTTTAAATCCCCTCTCAGTTTAAAGCACACTTTAAAAAATATTGCAAGGTAATCGAAATTAATACTGGTATAAAACACTGTTTCAGTATTAATTCTACAAAAGAATTTTTAGAACAGACAAAAGGAATAAATTTTCAAAATATAAATACACACGATTTTAGTACGCTTTATACAAATCTAGATTTAGTAGATATTAAAGAAACGTTAGTAAAATTAATTAACCTTATATTCGGAAAAAGATATACATATATATGTTATAATAATTATAACGCCTATCTAACAAAAATTAAACCATCAAATAAATATAAATATATGGATAAAATTGAATTAATAGAATCCTTAAATATTTTGATAAATCAAAATTATTTAAAAGTAGAAACATCTATATTTAGACAAATAAAAGGTGTTTCAATGGGAGGTAATAGTAGCTTAATTATAGTTCACTTATTTTTAAGCTTTAGAATATGAATTTGTTCATAACTGTTTAAAAACTAAATCTAAACAATGTAGATATATGAAATATATGTTTCGATATATTGATGATATATGTGTATTTAATTCTAGCAATTTTTATTCAACAAGGTAACAAATTTATCCAGGTAGTCTTATTAATAAAACTAGTATGGTATTGTGTTATAATAAGATATAAAAGTGGATTTTGGCAAATGTATTTACATTAATTCATATTATATGGGCATTACATTGTTGGTGTGTAAACTTCATTATCCAGAAGACACTGTTAATGCCAACAGTAATGAAGTTGTATATAACATGTAGCGGAAACTTACAATTTGTGATGTACAAAACAAATTAAATTGTCATTTGTAAAAATAATATCGAATTTAGGAAACAATATTTTACAGACCAGTTGGTATCGACTAGTCTGTAAGGTGTGGTCCTGAAATATTTACTACCACCTACCCATTAACCTTCCACATATGAGGTTAGCATTATAAAGTTATAATATGTATCTAAATGTGATTTAAAAACACAAATGTTGAATATTTTAGTATCTACGAATTTCAGCAATGTTATTATGGTAAATCCTTCAAAGTTGTTGTGGAATCATTCGGAATCGTTCATCTAGACAATTAATTTTGATATTTAAGGTGACTTTGTTGTTTTAAATATTAATATTTTAATATTTTAATTTTAAAATTATATTTCAATTGATTATTTAATATTTTAGTTTGTGATAAATATATTTTAACTTATTTGTTAGATGCATTAATAAGAAACATGTTTATACAACAATCAGTTTTACAGTAAATTCGCTACTTTTTAGATATAACCGGCATTCGAATGTATCGCCACTATATATTAGAATTGGTGCAATACATATGCTGTATCATTTGGCTGCTCGATTTTATTCAAAAAGGAAAATGATGGCCAACAGAACAACGCTTTTTGAGTAATGCATATTTTAGTTTGTTGAGTAAGAACTGATAATTTTAACTAACGAAAGCATATATGATATAAAATATATGACAAAATATATAACTTAATATATAATGAAAACATAATATATGTGAATTGTGTATTAATATACAGAAAAGATATATAAATAAATCCAAATAATATTAGATTTATTGTGTGATATTAGTAAAATTCGTAATATAATAATATTTAAATATATATGTAATATATTTATATTTAACTTGATTTCATCGGTGAGCTGAAATTCTTCTGATTGTGGCACGACATTATCCTCACACGTATTGTATGCGATAATATATTCCAAGGATATCACAGGCATAATCGTAATATTAAATATATAATATTTTAAGGGATCTATTTGCGAGTAATCAGATGAAGCCTTGAAATTTTAACGATTTCCGTATTAAGATTTCTATATATTTTGAGGGACCATTTGCAAGTAATCAGATGAAGCCTTGAAATTTTAATGATTTATTTTTATAAAATTTGTAAATTTTGAAAATAATCTAAAAAATTATTATTAAATATTAATTAAAATATTATCATTATTTTATCATTTTGTAATTTATCGTAACTAAATATTGTAAATGTTTAAATATTTTATTTATAAAATATTAATTTAATAATAAATCTAATTATTTTTAATTTTTTAGATTTTTTTAATTTCTTGAAATTTGTAAATACAAAAATTGTAATTTGTCGTATTCTCCATTAAAAAAGAGCACATATTTTTTGTAGAATTATATAAAAATTAAATCTATTGTTAAATAAAAATCTGCATGTAACTTGGAATTTGTAATACTTTTTCTTTTGTAAATACAAGATTTAAGATTATGAAAGAAATTGAAAAATGGATATAAATGACAAACTATAAATAGTTGATTCTATTTTGCAGTTAGAAGAAAACACATTATAAAGGAACTTAGCAACTGAATGTGCATAGATATACCAGTGAGAAAGGACAAAATGATGAAAAAAGACTGTGGCACTTCAAACACATTCAGTGCTTAATGTAATAAAAGCATCTTCTAACCGGTCAAGGCCGGATCGTCATCAACACATTTAATCAAAAAATCAGATAAACACAGAATTCGCTCGTGGTTAATTTGATAATCTTTCTCATTAAATCTTATGTTAAATTTTGGAAATCTTTTCTCCAGACACAACAGGATTGTTTTTCCTTATTTGACGCTGGCCGTATTCCTTGTAGTCGAAAGAACATTCATGTTTGTCGGAATATCTATGAACACTACAAAACTGACCGCCGCATCGACACATAAAGCCTAAAAAATGTCAAGTTTTGAATAAATGGTAAGAAAATATTACCACATAAATAACAAAATTATTAAAAGGCTTGATTATATACAATTAAACAATAAACCTCAATTGCAATAATTTTCTGCTCTCTACATGTCGTGGACATGTAGCGACGTCCACTACAAAGTTACAGTTTTCCTTAAAAGCGAGATTGGCAATTGTTCTTAGTAATTTTAATTAATAATAATTTAGTAAACATTTACTGAATTATTTATTAGAAGACACTTTGAAATTGTTGGAATGCTGTCATCCGCATTTACATTTATTTCGATAAATGTAAATTTCAATATGGAAACGATCTCTACATAATTTATAAAAAACTAGATGCTAGTATTTTAATTATAATAAATTATAACTTTATGAAAATATACATTTTCATATTAGCATGTCATGTCCTTATTTTATATAATATCAAATGGATATATGAAAATAGTCATACCGATTACTTATCATTTAAAAGAACAACTCGATTTTTAAATAAATTGTTCCTCTTTCAACTATATCCATTTTGTAAAGCAATTAAAGTTTTAGAACATTAAAACAGTTTCTGCGGCAGTCGTCAGGAATAAAAATTAATTTTTACTGCAAAAAATATAATCCTCAATATTAAAATCCAAATTTTATTAAATCAAAATATCCTCACACGTAAATCCCACTATATACAGCAAGCAGACCAATCGAATTGATTACTATGTAGCCTGTCATACTTGTTTAAAATCCGGAACCATTTACAGGCTAAGCATAAATGCTTAGATAGACTTGGCTGTTTGACTCAGATATCTGCTCGGGCATATGAGAATTGTTGGAGGCAGGAAATAAATGAGTAGATGATCAATCAGTCGACAAATAAAAGTCTAGTGATTTATTACCGGAAGAAAGAAAAACCAAAAAGATAAAATAATAAATGTGAAATCAATAGAAGATTGTAATAATAAAATTTTAAAGACAATTTGGGAGCGAATACAATACAGTTGTTTTAATAGAGTTGTCAAACTGTGGAAGTGGATATATTTGTGATAAATTGTGATAGTGACTAATACATTCTTGCAAAAATATTAAGTAAATAGATTGATGTTTAGTGCAAATTTAATCTGAATTCTGAGTTAGGGCAATAAATAGAGACCGGAAGTTGATAACACAAGTATTACGCCTTGTGCTAATATGCTATGTTAATATATCATTATATGCTATGTCTACATATAATGATATAAAATATAAAATATAATATTGCATTTTATATTTCAGATAAACTTTTAAAGCGGTTGCATTTGTAAAACCTTGTATTTTAGATAAACTTTTATATGTTTAACTGTTGATTACAAAATATACAAGGTCATGATATAAAAATCACGATACCCTTCTTTTCTAACAAAAATCAAAATAAATTGATTTTGAACGTCAAATTAAAAACGAAATCATGTAAAAAGAACAGTGAGGAAGCATTCGATTGTTTTAGACAGTATCTAAGTGAATATTTTCTTTTCGCTTATTCAAAATGTAAAACAAACTTTAGCGTTAATACAGTGGGCACTGTACAACTGCAGATTATAGTTTGCCTTAATATGTTTACTTTTAATATATTTTTACTCTAATAGAATAACCTCCCGATTTAGTAACGTAATTTTCGGATAGTTAAATAACATATTGAAGAAAAGAACAAAAATATAGAAAAGTGTATTGAATTGCGAATTTTTATAAAAATTCGCAATTTTTATTCCGAATTTATTTTCATAAATTTTTATGAAAATTCATTTTTATAGACATAAAAATGACAAAATCCACATGATATAATTAAAATATTATGAACATTACATTACTTATCGAAACGTATTACAATGTTTCGATATGGGATTCAAAATCAAAATTATAAACACAATGTAGACTAATACAAAAGATTGCAAAAGATACATTTCTTAAATACAAATAA
Organism: Pomphorhynchus laevis; assembly: GCA_012934845.2. Lineage (NCBI taxonomy): Eukaryota > Metazoa > Acanthocephala > Palaeacanthocephala > Echinorhynchida > Pomphorhynchidae > Pomphorhynchus > Pomphorhynchus laevis. The sequence goes on from WNNJ02001959.1 coordinate 186,357, forward strand.
ATTCAGATCGGAGCTAACTTTATTATATCTGTAAACTATATTAGCGGGTTATTTTAGTTCATAATTTAAATTGATGTAATTATTGAATGTGATGCACGTGAAAGAATAATAAACTGAATTTGATGCCAGTTTGTAAATTATAAAGTTCCAATCGTTTAAAAAATACAAAATTAAACTGATCACAAAGTATTCATTATATATTCATTACGTTGGTAAAAACAAAACTGATAATTCGGAATTTTAATTCAATAGTATCGTAAATTACAGATTGCAATTTTAATTTTATATTTGAAAATTATACATCTTTTAATTGTGTTGACATCTTTTAAAAATGTTCATGAACATTAATCATGATTCATCTTTATAAAGATGTGATATATAATAAAAGGAGACTGTAAAAACAAGCAAAAATGTTTTAAACTTTGCAAATCACTAAATTTGTAATCGAATTTTCTAATTTGTTTTATATTGTAGCTGACTCTGAATCTTTATCCTCTCTATATATGTATGGAAAGCGATTTTAAATTTTCAGATTTATTTTAAGATTGAAAATGAACCAAATCAACGACTTGCAATAAACGAATAAAGCAGAAAGATATAAAAGACGCTATGGTATACGACACAGTTCACCCGGTGGATTCAATAGAAATAAATTGCGATTAATGCAGATTAGCTACTTGTGAAAAAATAAAGGAGATAAAAATGACAACGTAACTAGAATTCTTTTGTATTAAATACATTGTTCTACGTAAATATTATGTAAATATTGTCTCAGTTACCGGGATTATGCATTTCCCTTTTTCGATTACTTCAGAGACATCTCAAAAATTTGAGATCTATTTTTTCTACTTTTAGATTTAGTTAAAATTTCGATTAATTTTAGTTTAAAGTGATAATAAACGATTAATATACCTGTCAAGCCTAACTTTCTTTTGCACATTCCGCAACGATTGGGTTTGGAAGATTCGCCGATTGGAGATTCATTACTAGTATTTAATTCAGATTTTGTTTGATCTGCATTTATTTCGGATATATTGCGTATACAGTCCGATCCAGAGATATGATGATCATCTCGAATTATGTGAGAGTGCCGATTTTCTGATAAACGTAAAATCAAAATTCATTGCTAAAAATCGCATTAAAAGCATTTATGATTTAATCGCAGTATGTAATCGAGTTTTCACAACTTTTTAGCATGAATATTACGAGTTAGCGACTAGATTGTACGCCCAGCTTAAACTGTACTATTATATTTGAATTAGACGCTTAACGATAAAATATTTTGTTTAACGACACAAATGACCAAGTGCTAAATAAGAGTTGACCTAATTACATGACAGCGTAATCGATGCCAATCAATTTGACCATATGCTCTAATGTTGTTTGTAAGCCTAATAACAACGATTTTAATTAGCGGAATTCCCTAATGACATGGGTTGGTGGGCCCTTTTGTAAAAAAGAGCCGAAACGTGTTATAATTTAATTAATTAATAATTATTAGGTCTGGATCGAAGAAGAGAGGAAATTATTTTTGATATTTCCCTAACTTCTGTTAGCATCTTCAGAAAGTTTTCTGAAGATGCTAACAGTAGTTAGAGAAATATCAATAAAATAATCAAGTTTTTCCTTTGATCCAGCTCCAATAATTATTTATCAATAATGGATCAGTATCAACTATATAAAATAAACAATAAATATTTTAATCTTTAGATTTTATAATTTAGAAAAGGTAGCAATTTAAAGGCAAGTTTTGTTAATTGATTATTAAATAATATACGATTTATAGTTTTATAAATAGATTTATAAGGTAATTTTTTAAAAAATTAAATTTTTATGAAGTGATTGATAAATAATATACGATGTATATTATTGGTTGATATATATTATTATTAGTTGATAATGATCCATTAGTGATAAATAATTATTGGAGCTGGATCAAAAAAATAGGAAAATTTCAATTTTTAATAGAAAAATTTCCTTTAATTTTCTGAAGATGCTAACAGTAATTAGCGAAATATAAAAAATAATTTCCTCTTTTCTTTGATGCAGCTCCAATAATTATTTATTATCATTAATATTAATAATTATTAGTGAATTAAATAAAATGAATTATATATCAACTGGCATTCAGATTGTGCTTGTTTTTAGAAGAGATCATTGGTTTTCTAGACAAAAACCAGCGCGGTGAAACGATTTGATTTGTTTGTAATCAATTTTGAGTTTCCGCTTTTCGCTTTCAAACACTTTCTAAATTTATATTATCAAAATGAATTTATCGAAAATATTAATCATAGCAAGTGGATTTATAAGTATTTACTTTTGAAATTGATTAGGCAGTCTAATTTAGTATAAATACATTGTAATTTTCTGAAGATGCTAACAGTAGTTAGAGAAATATCAATAAAATAATCACGTTTTTCCTTTGATCCAGCTCCAATAATTATTTATCAATAATGGATCAGTATAAACTATATAAAATAACCAATAAATATTTTAATCTTTAGATTTTATAATTTAGAAAAGGTAGCAATTTAAAGGCAAGTTTTGTTAATTGATTATTAAATAATATACGATGTATCCAATATATACGATGCATATCCAAATTAATATATGATTATCTACAATATGTTAGTACCTAAATTGAATATGTTAGTACCTAAATTGTCAAATTGAATATGTTAGTACCTAATTATCAAATATGTTAGTACCTAAATTGAATATGTTAGTACCTATGTTAGTTACCTAAACTTTTTGTAAAGTCCGCTTACAATAGCTGATGTGAGCACACGAATATTTATAAAATGTTATAAATGGGATATCAAATAAATACTGTGGTTATTATACCTGAAGATGAATGCAGTAACTGCCGAAATGCTGTAAAATATTTATTTATTTTTTGGTATAAAAACACTTACTTAGATCATGTAAACTGAAAAAAAATATGAAATTGATATTTTTACTAAAAACTAAAAGATTAATGCACACAAATATTTAATGAATATTTAAATAAATATTTATTGAAGGCAAACAAATGCATATGGCGGATTAATAAAAATAAATTCAAAACATTTTTATGTATAGATAACCCACTTTGAGTTAAATTTTTATATATTTCATGAATATATTTATGAAAAATAGGCAGTTTACTTCTTGAGAAGTAAATAATTACTGCAGAAAATAACTTATAATTTATATAATTAAAACTATTTTATATACATAGGTTATTATTTATAACATATTTATTATTTATAACCAATCAATAAATAAGTAATTATTTTAATATTAAAAAAATATGTTTAGTGCGAATTTAACCTGAATGCTGAATTAGGCCAATAAAAAGGGCGGAAGTCGATGACACAAGTCTTATGGTGTGTAATGTCAGCATATAAAATATAAAATTGCATTTTCGACCTTTCGAAAATTAGTAATAATATCGATTTCTTAAACAAACTTTAAATAACTTTTAACGAAACTATTTTAATGGATAAATAATTATTATATAATAATTCAAAAAATATGGTAAAGAGACCACTTTCCTTATCAGATTTTGACTTTGAGTTTTTAGATATTTGTATTTTAACAAATTTGGTTTAAACTTTAGTATTTCGAAAAATTTAGTACCTAAGATTTTGTACAATGAACTCAAAATTTAAAATCGAATTTAAAACAAAAAACAAATAAATAACAAACGATGTATCAAAATAAGGATTAGAGGTCATCAAGAGTAACTGTCATGTCATCAGGTTTCGACCCGCTTTTCGACATGACCTAGCATAGCAGCGAGGTCAAACACGTTATAATGACGTATTTCCTTTGATGAAATTTGATTATTTAGTGTAAAAAAATTTCGTTTAATAGTTTAAATATATTTTTAATAATATTTTGTCGATTTGTATATTGTAAATTAAATAATATTAAAAAGGAACTGTTATGTTATCAAGTTTCGGAACATATTCCGCGACTCAATATAGCAGCGGGTCAAATACGTGTTAAGGACGTATTTCCTTCGATTAAATTTGATTATATAGTATGTCTTATTCTAATGCAAAGAATATTGTTTGTTATCCATCAAGAAACATTTTCCGTCAATGATTTTAAATTTATTCTTTATATAATTGCGTTGATTTATATATTTTATTATTTCTGTTTGATGGTGTTTTTATAGTAACCTAGTTTAGAATATGTATCTATTAAATTATTTAAATGATTTTGAAGAAATCCAATATCATTACATATTGTTGCAATTCTTAAAATTTCATTATTTAATGTATTATATTTTATATTATATGGTATGCATGAATGCTCATGCAAAAATATGTTTCTTGTAAATTTAAATATGTCATCTTTACGATATAAATTAATAGTAGTTTTAGTTAATGTTAATTTAATGTTCATATCTAGATATACACCTTCTTTATCATTAATATTGGTTTTGTTAAGAATAGGCCTTCTGGATAAATTTGTTCATTAATTGAATAAAAATCATTAGAATTAAATACACATATATGATCAATCTATCGAAACATATATTTCATATATTTATATTGTTTAGATTTAGTTTTTACACAGTTATGAACAAATTCATATTCTATAAAGCTTAAAAACAAGTCAGCTATAATTGAGAAATTATAGCTATAATTAAAGAAAACCAATATCGTTACGAATTGATGTAATTCTAAAAATTTCATTATTTAATATATTATATTTTATATTATATGCTATGCATGAATGTCTCATGCAAAAATATGTTTCTTATAAATTTAAATATGTCATCTTTACGATATAAATTTGTAGTTTTAGTTAATGTTAATTAATTGTTCATATCTAGATATACACATTCTTTATCATTAATATTGGTTTTGTTAAGAATAAGGCTTTCTGGATAAATTTGTACACTGATTGAATAAAAATTATTAGAATTAAATACACATATATCATCAATATATATTAAAGATATTTTTCATATCTTTACATAGTTTAGATTAACTTTTTAAACAGTTATAGGCAAATTAAAAGTCTACAAAGCTAAAAAATAAGTCAGCTATAATTGGGCTACTATTACCTCCCATTGAAACACCTTTTATTTGTTTAAATAAAGATGTCCCTACTTTTAAATAATTTTGATTTATCAAAATATTTAAGGATTCTATTAATTCAATTTTATCTATATATTTATATTAACTTGATGGCTTAATTTTTGTTAGATATGCGTTATAATTATTATAACATATATATGTATATCTTTTTCCGAATATAAGGTTAATTAATTTTACTAACGCTTCTTTAATATCTACTAAATCTAGATTTGTATAAAGCGTACTAAAATCGCATGTATTTATATTTTGAAAATTTATTCCTTTTGTCTGTTCTAAAAATTCTTTTGTAGAATTAATACTGAAATAGTGTTTTATATCAGTATTAATTTCGATTACCTTGCAATATTTTTTAAAATGTGCTTTAGTTACTTTAAGTATTTTATTCATATAGACAGAAAGTGGTTTTAATGTACATTTAAACGCACTACATATGAACCTAGGTTTTATTGGATTTTTATGTAATTTTGGATTCCAATATAATATAGGTGTAGTTTTATTATCTAATTCAATCTTTATACCCTTTTTATCCATTATCGAACAGTGACTTGTAATAATTGTTTCTAAACTCAACTCACTACGTTCATATGTTAAATTTACATTTAAATCATTAGAATTAACCTCTTTCATTAGTATATCATAATAAAGCTTTTTGCATATGAAGACAAAGTTATTACTAGCTTTATCAATAGTTGTTATTATATAGTTATCCTTTAATTTAGTAAGTTCTTTATACATATCTTTATTAATTTTATCTTTTCTTTTATAATTGTTTGTTATTTTCATTTTATTTTTAATTTTATCTAATATATAAGTTTTCCGGATGTTTTTGTCTTCCACTACTAATCAGTTTACCAAAGTAAGCATTTAAGTCATTATATAACGAATTGTAAAGTTTATTTCTATTTTCTCAGACGCATGTCTGGACATAGCATAATGTATATTATTAATCTATATTTATAACTTTTTATATCTTTTTATACCCTTTTAATACCATTTTCCTTAATTCATTGTTTTCAATTAATTCTAGATTATGAGTTCATTTATATGTTCATGTATTTTATCAAATTTAAGACTTTTGCAATTACATTCAGTTTATAGAGCATTCTATTTTTTCTAGAGCCAGTTTCTATTGCATTCATTTTTCTATCGTTACATATTGATTTCAATTCTTCTTATTCTTCAGCCTTTATCCCGCTGTGAGGCGGGGTCGGCTAATTACATACTGATTTAAATTCTTAATTACAAATTTTTCGTCCTAATATTTCTTAACTTTTAGAATTATTTAAAGGTCTATCTATATTTATATTATCTAAATATTTATTAATGAATTTTATGGTCAATGTATATTTTTTATTGTTATTATTAACATTTATTGTCAATTTTACAATTTTCAATTAATTCTAGATTATGGGTACATATATGTTCATTTATTTTATCAAAACTAAGACTTTTACAATTGTATTCTGTTTCCATTATGTTTCTAATATTATCGTTACATATTGATTTTAATTCTTTATTATAATTACAAATTTTTCGTCCTAATGGTGGTAGGAGTTTATACCTTATTTTAGGAATATATTTACTTAAATCTGACCCTATTATTTCTTTACTTTTAGAATTATTTAAAAGTCCGGCTATATTTATGTTATCTATACATTTATTAATGAAGTTTATGGTTAATGTATATTTTCTATTGTTATTATTAACATTTATTGTACGATTATAGTATTTTGTATTACAATAACCTTTCTATTATACAACTTAGCCTATCATACTCGTTAATTAAACTTTGATTTGATGAACAAATGATATCCTTAGAAAAACTTCTTATATTTACATAAAGATATTTCAGCTTATTATCTCTTAAAAGTTGTTTCAATATTTCTAATTGTTCATTTACATACATATCTTTTTAATATTTTAAAATTTATTTTTCTTTTTCCTTTTATCGCTTTTTGGCTTGCGTTTAACCGGATTATTATAATATAGTTGTTTATTATGTATTATACTACTTCTGCCAATTCCTTGTACCACGTCATTCAATCCTAATGGGTACATGGAATTAAGCGTTTTAATCCAAAAATCTTCTTTTTCTAATAGTTTTTGATTTAATATTGCCTTATTGCTATTCTTCTAATATATCGCTTCTTGGCTTGCGTCTAACCGGATTATTATAATATAGTTGTTCCTTATTTACTACTTCTGCCAATCAACTCAACTTAAGCTATCATAGCTACGAAACAATTGTTTTGTAATCATTTCCAAATTTAGTATTTCGATGGCTATGATCATAAGTTAAAAAGTGATAGAAGTTAAACGAAACTTACAAACTTGCGATTTTTAAAATTACAATTAAGACTGGATAAAAGCAATTATTTTAACACTAAAATAGAAAGATTGCCAAATATTTAATGTAGATGTTATATTTAAATAACTGATGCAAATTATTAGACTTACCCACAAAGTTATCATCACAATCATCTTCATATTCTTCGTCCACAGGTAATTCGAAAGTTTCTTGATTACCTGGCATGCCAGATCCTGATTTTAAAGCAGACATTGGTGGAATATCATGTGACAATTTTAATGACGGTGATATGCTTTCTGCTCGAATTTTACATGCAATTTCACTGTAGATAATAAGAAATAAAAAGTAAACAGAATTTGTTAATATACCTAAGGCTAGCTTTTAAATTGGTTGGGGACACTCTATTTGTTCGCAGAAGCTGTGAATTTTCGGTTTTATAACTTGCCATATTAGTGGGACTTGATAAAATACATTCTGCTGATTGGGTTTGCCTCGGTGCTGAAAGAAAAACTAAAATCACAAGGAAATTTTACTTACAAGCTAAATATTATATATCAATTTTTTGAATTTAATTATCGAGTATAAAAAATTCTTAATTTTCGTTAAAATTACCAAATATATTTTTAAAATTTTATACTTTTAATATCAGCATATTTCAATATTTACAAATTATTTTATAAATTCTTTGTAGTAAATAATTTGAATAATTTCATTACTACCATCTCTTTCAAATTCCGGTTAAAATAATTATTTAATAATAAATCATTTGTAGTAAATAATTTGAATAATTTCATTACTACCATCTCTTTCAAATTCCGGTTAAAATAATTATTTAATAATAAATCATTTGTAGTAAATAATTTGAATAATTTCATTACTACCATCTCTTTCAAATTCCGGTTAAAATAATTATTTAATAATAAATCATAATAAAAAGGTTAATCCACATATTTTGTAAATCAGACAAAAATTTAGATGAAATATTCTGAAGATGAAATAATGCACTGACAAGTTGAATGTAGAAACATTTAAACATAATTATAGTAGGCCATTTCAAGTTTTCAAATATTGAAAACATTATGATTTCAACGATTATCATCGATTGAAAAAGTCATTTAAATTACAGCAATTGAATAGAATATCCGAATAAAGAATCAAATGTAGATTCTGGTAATAAAGATAATGTTCGGTCACTACTCAACGGTAATTTGTCTGCTACAGACTAATATAAAGACTTACAACTGTTAGCACGGACAGAGGCTTTATCATTTTCATTTTCGACGTCATTTAGGTGTTTCTTATAACAAACAGAGCAATATCCATCATTCGATTCGGTTCCAAAAAAGCCACACATATTCCTGCAAGCCTTCTGCGAGTAATTCGACTGTTCTGTCATTCTGATGATATTGTTGTTGCAGATCGCTTGGTTAAATAATGACAACCAGTCTTTTTAAATGAACACAAGCCAATTATAACTTATTACAGATGCGTATCTAGAGAAAATAAAGAGTTAAAAGTTTAGTTTTTACTAGTGTGTGGACTTTGAAATTTTTGATAATTTAAAAAATATACGGTTATTTGTTTCATAAGGAGAAGGCACTTGTTAATAACCAGCTCGAAAAAATCAAATATCAACTTAAAATTTTAAATACTTTAAAAAAGATTAAACTCTGTTCTTGCAATTGAGAGACGGTTATTTATTTCCACTTCATAAGGAGAGGGAACTGGTAAATATAAACATATATACATGAACAGAAATAAATACGTGACATCAATTCTAACTTTATATCGAAGTAAAGATATTTTGTTTATAATAATATTCTATTGCATGTAAACAGTTTTCGTGGTAAGAGTATTGAATGGCAATGAGGATTTCACCTCATTGTATTTTTTGAAAATTATGTGCATTGATATGCTGGCTATATGAATAGAAGTGAATGCACAGCTATAAATATAGCAGCATAAATTATCGCATAATTTACAAAAAATTAAAATATTCTCAAAGTATTTGTTTTTAAATAAAATTGATTTAGTCATTTAAAATATCTATATCGTTTAGAATCGTCTTTGAATTTATTATTTCTATTCTCTAATTGTGTATTTATAAGAAAAAAATTAAATTATCGACAGTCATCGGAAATAGATTAAATTAAAAATGCTATCAATAAAGATCAATAGAATTAATAGCTTAGTCAATTTGCTACTTCTGAATACAAACTACTTAAAGTTATAAATTTTTAATAGCAAAATATAGAATTCCACAACGTCAACTATTTAATTATGCATTTTGGTAATATATTATCTGTTCAATATTTTATTATCACTCAAACAGAAGCTAAAAAGATTAAATATTTCATTTATAAAGCAAATACTATCACATTGCATGTAAAATTGGCGATGAAGCAAACTATTATCTACACTGTTGTAACCAGATCACATCTGTAAACCTGCGGTGATATTAAACTTTATAGCTCAAAGGCACATCGGAACAACTTTGATTTATCGTCACATATTTACTTTGAACAATATAACCAAATAAAAGCACGCCTGCTCGCAATTATGTAAATACGATACTTTGACAATGTGTCAATAGGCCACCAATTATTTTTGCTAATTTTTACACAGCTAGAAAATGATGAGCTGAAACCATCATAAAAATGACTTATGCGCAAATATTTAATATAAAATAAATTAATTTATGTAAAATGTAATTATTTTATGTAAGTGAAATAATCTTAAAACAATCAAGTTGTAAAAAATTAATAATTAGTATACAATTAAATTATTTTATACTAATATGATGCTAATATAATATTATTTAGTATTTAATAACTGTTTACAATTTTAATAATATGTAATCATTAATTAATTTCGTAAATAATTTAAAATTACATTAATTTCCATAATTTAGAAAATGTAATTATAACATCGCAAATTTAACTGGTAATTGTTGCTTAGAATTAAAAAAATCAACTGTACTTTAAATTTTTTTGGATCACTGAGGTTATATATTTGTGCAAAATATTGAAAGTTTAAATATCATAATCTTACAAATAACTTAAATAACTTAAAAATTGATTAAAAACACAATTAAAGGTCATCATGAGGAATTCCTGTCATGATCCTGCTTCTCCACATTAGCCCAACATAGTAGGGTTCGTGTATTCCATCAATACGAATATTGATTATTTATAAGTTGGTGTACTTCGTCAGCATCAATTCATGATGTGTTTGAACTGATGCGATTTTATTTAAATTACGGTAATCCCTTATTTTAACTATATTATTTACCATTCAGAGAATAGAAAAGAATAGAGGTCAGCAGGAGAAACTGCTATGTTATCAGGTTCCACTGCATTATCCAAAATTTCATATTACTTATGAATGAGTATTTAAATTGCAATACAAGTTTAGGAACCTTCTACTATTGTATTTCTGATACAGATTTTCTGATCCAACTTTTGTGAAATTCTGCTTTTAGTAAAATTATTGAGAAATTAATAATTAAAACACAGAAAAAATGTTTTCCTCTGCATTAGTATTAGCAGCAGAAAACCAGATTTCAAGCATAACAACAAGTATCTTACCAGATACTTATTTTATAACCATGGGAAACATCATTCGCAGATCTAGTTGTCAAGAGTGAGAAACCCGTCACTGCACACATACTAAGTGCTAGTTTACACTGACTCACGAATCAAGAAATCAGAATTTTAAGTTTAGATATAGTGTTATAGAGCTTTCCGTCTCGCGATCGTTGCTCCGTCGTCAATAATATTACTACTTCGATCTCCAAATCCCCACAAGTACGTTCGACCACAATGTTCCGCATTCAGATCCATCACATCGTATCTTGTTCCTGAGGATAAACAATCCTTTTTCAACATCTCTCTTGCCGCATTCATCGGCCTAAACAAATCTTCTCAATCTAATCCTTCTCAGCCCCCTCTCCTAAAATTGTTTTCATGCATCGTTCTCACGCGACCTCTGTCCTCTCCGAACGATTTAAACTCATATCATCTTCAGCCACTCGCATTTTCCCCGATCGCGCCTCTTCCGAAATCGCTCAACTCTCTTCTGCCCGCATCGAAAAACGCCGTCGCGAGAAAAACGGCGAAGCATCTCTCTTCATCCGAAACATCGATGGAAATTTCAAGTTGTCCACACTTGCCCCAAAATTCAATGGCGCTCCATTTCCCCATGTGTCTTCTTCGCTAGCCCTTTCACCACCACACACGGTTTCCGCCTCGGCCTCCTCAACACTTGATCGATTCTCCATGAATCCGATCTTATCATCAATCTATTCACCAAACAATCTATCGATCTCTTCTGCCTGACAGAATCATGGCACTTCGATTCCGACGACTTCTCCATTCGCCGTTTGCTCTCTGCCGGTTGCGCAATAGTCGAATCAGCCCGCCCCCTCAGCTCATACCTTTTTAAATTCTCTAATCATGGCGGCATTGTCACATTCGCCCGTCGCTCCGCGTCTCTTCGCAAAATCACTCCTCCTTTTATTCCTTGCTCTTAAGAATTGCTCACTTGTTGTTGTTCTAGCCCGATCACTCTGGATCTCGCCATTTACCGAACTCGCTACCCTCCTTTCCACTTTTCTTTATCTTCCATCCCTTCAATCGTTCTTGGCGACTTCAACATCCTCTCGATCGCCCCATTCCACCGAGTCCATCCAGTTTATCAACATTCTATCCAACTACAACTACAAAACCGATCTCCACTGCCCCAACACATATCCTTGGCGGGGCACTTGACATCATCGCTGTCCTCGATCGTTTTGCTGCCTACACTCATTGTCCATCTCCGATCTTGGTATATCCGATAACTTTCTCGTCACCCTTGATATCACTTCCAACCACTTACCGGCCCACACATATCCTTGGCGGGACACTCGACATCACCGCTGTCCTTGATCGTTTTGCTGCCTACACTCATTGTCCATCTCCGATCCTGGTCGATCCGATCACTTTCTCGTCACCCTTGATATCACTTTCAACCACTCACCGTTTCACACACCTACAATCCAACGTGGTCCTGGAAGACATCTTGACTTCCCACTTCTCCGCAACTCCTTAACGCAGCATAAAATCAACACTTCATTAAACTCCAAGTCTCTCTGGTATACTTTTAACTCAATCCTTTCTCGATCCTCTTCGTCTTGCAACATCAATCGCCATGATTATTCGTCATTTCTTCAGACCAAAGTATCCACGTTGCTCTCTCACAACCCCGTATCCATTCCATCTCACTTCTACTCGCCTCGCCTAATCCTCCCGAAACTCTTTCATCGTCTACCTGCCTCACCTGCCGTAGTCTCATCTGTCCTCATGTCCTTGCCTAACAAAACCTCACCTGCCTATTCACTGCCTACACCCATAATTAAATCCATATGCTCATCGATATCTCCTTTCCTCACCACCTTGTTTAACTCGTCCATCCGCAATCGTATCAATACTTCTCACTGGAAATCCGACATCGTTCGTCCCCTCCCCTCACTTCCTTCTAGCTATTGCCCCATTTCACTCCCTTCTACTCTTTCCAAGCTTTTAGAGCGCCTTATCTTAATACAGATCAATGTTTATCTCTCTTCATCCAATCTGTACCCTCCTTTCCAATCCGCTTTCCGCTCTAATCACTCCACAGAAATCGCATGCATGAAAGTTTACAACGACCTACTCATTTCTCGTCACAAGGCTCTATATAGTGTTATCATCTGCCTCGACCTCTCCTCCACCTTCGACATCCTCGACCACTCCTCCGCCTTCGACATCCTCGACCTCTCATCCGCCTTCGACATCCTCGATCACTCCATCCTCCTTTCTCGACTTCGTTATGATTACGGTTTATCTTTCTCCTCCATAACACGGTTTGATTCATATCTATCCGACCGTTCTTTTCGAGTTTGTTCAGATTCATCATCATCTCCTCCCATCCCTAATTTCTACGGGGTCCCACAAGGTTCAGTCCTAGGTCCCCAGTTTTCCCTCTTATACTTAGCGATCTCTCTGTGTTTATGAAATCTTATTCATTTAACGTCATGCAATACACCGATAACATCCTCATATATTATCATTCACCCGCCCATCGCATACACGATATCGGTATTTCTGCCTCAAACTGTCTTTCTTCTATCTACTAACGTCTCTACAATCTTCATCTCGTTCTAAACCTTGACAAGTCTAAAATAATGTGAATCCTCCCCCGTCAACCTAACATATCTCATTCACCTGTAACTTTTGCCTCATCAATCTTCCCCATAGTTCACAATCTCACTTTCTTAGGATTCCATTTTGATGATCATCTTTCCCTTAAAACCTTCGTCTGCGACAAGGTCCCCTCGTCTAACTTAATTCTGCGTGACATCTGCCGTATCCGTTTCCTTATCGACTTCCGTTCTTGTATGTCTCTTCTTTTATCGCATTTCATCCCTAAAATCGATTACTGCCTCAGCCTTTTCGCCAATTCTCAAAAATCCATCATACTACCCCTACAACACATCATCAACTCCGCCGCTCGAGTGCTCCTACATCTTTGTCGCTTTGACCACACATCCACATATTTTGGCCAACTCTTATATCACACTATCAGGATCCAACTCCGCCTTCTTCCCGTAACTTTTCGTCTCATCGCTGTCGCCCCCATAGTTCATCAACCTCCCTTTCTTAGACGACAATCGCCAAACCTCGCTATCGCTGGCATCCTTTCATTCCATCTTAACGTTCCTAATTACTCCAACAACTACGGTCTCCGATCCTTCCTCGTCGCCGCCCCACTCACCTGGAATCAACTCCCTCTCGACGTCCGCCGTGCTCTCTCCTTTATTACATTCAAACACCTCCTCCGTTCCCACCTTCTCGACACATGATTTAGATTTTTGTTTTTTTTGTTGCTTTTATTCGTGGTCATGTAAGCGTGCGCCGGCAAGCATTTGCCACGTAAAAATAAATATATTTTGATATATCTTAAAATATATAAAATATATATCTTTCATTATATATATCTTAAAATATATAAAATATATCTCAAAATGAGTAAAATGACTAACAATATAATATATACTAATTTATATATTGTGATTTAAGAATAAAGCAATAATTTTAATAATAATATTTTGCAAAAAATTACTCATTGAGCTAAAATCTGCAAACAGTCGAGCGTAGTTAAGGTAAAGTGTTCAGCAGTATAAAAGCAGAAATTAAAGAACAGAGTAGCGCCCACAGACTGGAGAGAGGTGTATGAATCAAAGATTTACTAAAAAGTAGAGGAGACTAACAATTGCTGCTCTTCATATTAGTGTTAATGTGATATAAGCCTTTGTTGACAAGGATCAGCAGTAATTCGCATTGGAATTGCATTCTAGGCCAGCACTAAAAACGAAAAAATGCTTTACTAGCGCAAGGGAAGCGTAATTTCAGCAAATAGAGTAGAGAAAATGAAAAAATCGAAACTGTTGTTGGCCAATGTTGCTCTTTATGATCAACAAGATACGGAACAGTAAATGACAAAATGTCACCAGTTTTAAGTAAAAATCATTATAAAATTTTATGAACAATCATGTCTGTTTAGATGATTGAAATAAAATCAAACAAATTCACTGAAAAAACTATTTTAAGATATGATGAATAATAAATTGTAAGCAACGATTGAAGAGATTTACTTTAAGGTTACGTTAATGGCAGTCTGACGAGATGTTTTTCACATCAATATACGAAGGGAGTATTAAAATGAATCAAATCGGAAGCGCATTCCAACAGGTACATTTCGAATTACAAGTTATCACATATGCAGGAATTACACTACAAAAATATTAAACTTGAAAAAATAATAAGGCATTCTAACGAGTGTAAATAAGGGCGCAAAGCTTGAAATGTTATTTCAGCAATCAAAATTCATATCCTAACGCTTTGTTCGGTAAATCTGGTTTCAAATTAAACTTAATTTCACATTTGCAACTGCGTTCAAGCAAACTTCGTCTAGGTCGATATTAAAACGAAAATGTTAAATAAATTCGATAGATTAAATACCCAAGTGCGTTTATTGGAACTAAATATTTATTTGCTCATTGATGTTAAAGTAAAACGAAAATTAAAAATTTTGAATGACTGACATATGCATTTTAAATTTTTGGGATATTGTAGAACCGAGTATATAAGAAATTGAATTGGTCGATAAATTTGAATTGATATTTTTAATCGATTGAAACTACTTTTGACGTTGAACAATGTGCACATTAGATCAGCAAATATAAAATAAAGGATTGTGCCGTCGAAGACTTAATGACTATACTTGTGACAATCCCCATGTTTGATTAAATCTTAAAAATACTAATAAAGTCTTGATACAAATTTATATTCTTTAATATAGGTAACTTATCTAGAGTAGAAGGCAAACCCGTTAACCGAAGATAATGATTGAGTGGAGATTTAGCTGAAGAACACACGTTTCTATTACTTGAATAGTAACAATAACCGGATCACTCACGAGGTTTTAAATTAGCTTGATAACAAAATAAAATATAGAACGATCACTGCGGCTGTGGTTATCACTTATCAGTTATAGGATTAACCCACGAAATTCTAAATGTAATGAATTTATTGAATTTTCAACGTCTTTACTTTCAGAATCCGCGAATTCTGAAAATCAATATGGCGATATTCAGAACTTGACAAATTTTTTGTCTTCTTATTGAGCTACATTTAATAAAGATAAAAAAGCACTTTTATTAATTTTATCCAGCAAACTTATCTATCAGATGCCGATTTACGATTAAAGTGCTCGGAGTGTGTTTAGAAGAGATTTAAAAGTATCCGTATTGAAACAAGATGGATTTAGTTTTTAATAATATTATATTATTTATTATTAATGTTTCAACAGCACATGAAAGCATGGCTTAATTGGCTGGTTCACTGCAGAAAAAATATAATAAAATTATCACAAATACGGAAAAGCAGCTTTCCCCATGGCATCCTCTATCGGTAATTTCTTTTAGAATTGGTTGATATTGCTACTGCACACTGTTGACTCTCCAAGCCTATTCCACAGAGATACAACTCGCCGATCAAATTGGACAGCTCGTGATTTTCTAATACTTTAACGTCGCAGAGTTAAACCATGGTCTCGAAGGATATTGGATGATCGCAAATGAAGGCAATCTCGAAGTGGAGTGCCTTCATTTAATAATAAATCCATAATTTTATTGATTTACACAGAAAATCCGATATAAATTTAAGTATTTAAATATTGATATGGATTCAAATATCGAAATTTAATTTTTAAGGGATTGTAATGACTAACTCTTTTATAAAATAAGATTCGCATATTTTAAATTACCAAAAATATTTTAATTATATGTTTTATTACACATTCAAATTATTATGGGAATTTGAAGAGTAGTTTAACTTGTTTGCTAAGTTATTTGATTTTAAATAGAAATAAGGAATGACGTTATTGACTTTGTGTTAGAAAATTAGCAAGTCGTACTAAAAATATGACTGGAATTAAATAAAACCTAGAATCAAGATTATGTATCAGTTATAAGTAGCTAGCCCGAAAATTTCAGGAAAACTCAAAAGCTGAAGCATTCATCTTTAAATGTTACCATTAAATGTCAATTTAGTGAAACTTTATACAGAATTCAAATTCGATTACACGAGTAGTTCGCAAACACGATAGTTCAATCACCGTTTTTGATTTTTTTAATGAAAAATTTAATCATTTGATGAAGACGCAAACAATATTGTATCTACAATAATAGCTGCAGTGTAGAATTACTATTCATTGTATTACAATATAGTAATAAATGACGCTCCATGACGGAATAAGCAAAACAATTAGTTCAATATTAAACGCTCATTGGTGAATCTGAAATAAAAATTCAGTGGAAATTAGATGTCATTGAAAACAATGTTAAATAAAAGCGTAATTAGACAATTATTTTCTTACTGAAACGTGAAATCATTTGACGGAACATGCTGACTGTAGTGCATCTGAACTCAAAACATGGGGTATGGGATTACAAATGGTTATTAATATATGGAAAAACGGCTACTCGATGGCAATTGTAAGATTGCGCTCAGTCATACCTTATTAGCATTGAAATACTTAAAAATACAATTTCAAGCCTTAACAAATCACATTTCTCAATTGAGTGATAATTAAATCATTGAAACGACTGAACAAATTGCGTATAAGACAATGATATATTGTGTATATTAAGTCAATGATTTATATGCATAAAAAGAAATTGAGATTTCCCATTTTAGGAAGCTTAAATCAGTAATATCAAAATCAGCTATTCAATTCGAAATAAAATTCAAAGTCCTTCAAATCAGTCAATGATAATGAAAATAAACTCAATGATTGAAATTGTGAATTTAAATAAAGTTGGTGAAACTAAAATGTCAATTATTTGCAAAAGTAGATGAATGAATCATGAAGGACATTATCACATTACGAGTTCAAAACGCGTGTACATATTTTAAATGCTAATAAATTTATACACTCAATGAAATACTATTTAACATCAGTGAGAAATGTGATGTATATACGTTCAATTCTTCCTGATTCATTGAAGAAGAGTTTTATTTTAAATTGCTGCTCAGCGATACATTCAAGATCATACAGCGATCATGTTAATCACGACAATCAGCAATTGTTCAATGAGATTTCATAATATACAGGGAAGTTGACATCAACTAAAATTACGTGAAATTCAAGAAAATTGTAAACAGAACATACGCGGTTGGATTATTTAGAGTGCAAAATCCTTTTTTAAAAGGATTACTATGTATGAATGTCTTTATAAAACGGGATTCTTACCCGCTAAAAAATTTTGAATTTTTGAATCCGAATTAAGGTATTATTCACTTTGAGTCCGAATATGGCCAAATAGTTTCAATTCTTTGTGAGTTTGCGAATGTAGTGTGTTCTGTTGAACCTAATTTCAAAACCGAATTTTACCAAAATCCGTTAATAAATGTTATTTTTTATATAAAATAGCCAAACATTCAATCTATATTTATTTAGCGCGTTTTTTTTTCGTTCATCAGGTATTCTTCTTTTAAACAATAGTCAAACAACGTTTTCAAATTATAACTACTTAAATAATAATTACGTTGAAATGTATTATTTACAATAATACAAAAATTTAAAATGATAATTAAGGTAAAAACAATTGAATCAAAACAATGGATTTGCATGAAACAAGACAAGACTAAAATTTTTAAATTTCCAGGAACTATCTCAGGTATAGTTGAACGACAAGAAAAATCATTTTGATATTTCGCTAGAAACTATTTCTGAATATTTTCTGAAGATGCTAGCAGTTACTAGCGAAATATAAAAATGACTTTTTCTTGTCGTTCAACTATACCTGAGATAGTTCCTGGAAATTAAAAAGAAATTAAATACAGATCGGAATGGATATAATTCTAACAAATGTAAAAGAAAAACGCATTGATTTAATTTTTTGATGCTCCTTTCAGCACTTAAATTTTTCTCAACTAGGAAAATGTTTTAATATTTGACTACACTAATATTTGCCTTAAGATTTAGTTAAATGCAAAATTTTCAGTTTCAAAATACCAGACTAATTTCACGCAGTCGGGGCAGATTTTTTTACTTCATCGGAACATGCAAGATCAATTAGTACATGATTACGACTCAATCGTGCGTGAAGGACGGATCTGGTTTGTCAGGTTCCTCAAATCTAATTACTGCTAAAGATGAAATAATGAAAACCGGATACCAGTCCTTAAAACGTGGTCTTTAATTAATGACGATGGTTGAAGTGTTAAAAAGAATAAAACCGATTGTATACAGATTGGAATTATATTTACGCTCTGTAGAGTTACATTTACTTCTCTGCATTTAGTGAAAACAACGACTGCTCTGTGCATTTTTCAAAAACAGTTGTTACGTCTTCGTTTTTATGCAACAACAATTCGCTAAATCTAGACGATCAGGGATCCGACATATTGATAATTGAAGTACATGAAAAATGAATAGCTTCCCGTGCGTAATAGAGATTCCTAATCTTAGAATTTGAATAGACCACGAATTAAGAAAAAGACATGCTCTTAGTCAGAGCCGAAATGATGTATTTTTCCGACGAAGCGAAAATGAGATAACGCTTGTTTTTCACGATCTACTTCAAAGCATTTAACGGCTGACTCATTTTCGTTTAGTGAAATGTACGACGTATCTGATATCAGTTTCCTGTTTCTCACATTTACAAAGTATATTCTTTACATAGGACAAGTATCTGTTTCTCCTCCGCTATATGACTACTTATTATAATGTCAAGTACATTTTTATCACGCTGTTGATGAAGCACATACACTGAGTTGCGAAGCCTGCATTTATGTGAGAATAATTGCAATACGTGCCAGCTATAGATAGATCATACACGTGGTATTATGATGTGCTCACTTAATGTTTTCGTCAATTGCCTGTTAAATCTGATAAGCCCGGTTGCGTTACCTAAGTGCATTTTTAAGAAATGCATGCGTCTAATCACAAAACTTTTTTCTGATCGATCATGCAAGCAAACTGCAAAGTGGATATGTGCTTATATTTAAGACGTGTGTAATAGAGAACATCCTCTATATGAACTCCAATCGAGATCAACTTTGTTTTTGAGTCATTAAGTTGAACTAATTGCATTAAATCATTTGAATCACCTTTTCCTATTATAATTCCATTAGCACTTCGATAATTCCAGCCCATTCAAGTAAGACAATATATAAAATGATACTAAACTAATTGGTATTAGGCTATCTATATATAGTAATTGGAATTTTAAATAAGGTAATTTTCGTAGATGGATTTTTCGAATTTGGAATGCTGGCCCTATTCAATATTTGGTCAGGCTTGACATTTCAACAATTCCTGCACATCCAAAGCAGGTCGAACCGTTCATCGTAACTACTTGGCTAATCCGTTATTAGGCTATCTATATATAGTAATTGAAATGGCACAAAATCAAGTCATTGATCATGCGAAGTTAAATTATCAGGTGAGTTTATAAAGTACTTGTTTTAAAAATAATATTTAGAATAAGTTTTAATATGTAAATGTTATTAAATTAGATATTTGATCCTCTTTAATTAGTTTCCATTTACATTAATAACTTGGCTTTACAAGAAACTAGAGTGCAAAATCAATGACTGCGGAATGTCAGCTCTTAATTGAGTTACAAACTGATACAACAAGACGGATGAAGTAAAAAAATATGTGAATGAAATTTCTTGTTGCCGAATTTCAGTTAATGTTCGTAATTAATACAGAATTCGTCACAAATATATCAGACAAATGATATTAATATTAACTTACTATAAATAAGCATACGGTTCCAATAAATGTGAACCCGATATCCGGTAGTAAAATTAAAAAGTAATTTGCCACAAATTTAAAGAGAAACCACTATTATAGGGTACCAACTAATTAGTTTCAGAAATGAGAACATTACATTAACTTATAGTCAATATTCAAATGTACCCATTGAATTATATTTAAATTTTTGATCCAAAACTGAAGTTTAAACGAAATATTAGCGATCCTGTATTTTTATTAAACAAAAAATATTATTCAAGTAAAATGAAAAAACAATTAGGATGTACAAATTAAAACATTTTACAATGAAACATTTAAGATGAATCTGTAATATTTATCAAATTCTAAATTCTTTATTTTAAGGACGCCACATGCTTTTTATTTTAGCAATGAAAATCAATTTATTTAATTTAGCATTACAATAGCGCTAAACTATTGAATTACTTCACTGATTGTAATTAGCTAGAGTACCCTAATCTAAACGGTTAAGGAAAATACGAGTTTCTGAGTTAAAAATAACATCTAAGTAATATGGAAAAACAATTAATATGTAAAAAATTAAAACAATTTAAAATAAATTTCTTAATTCGAAATGAATCTGTAGCATTTCTCACATCATAAATTCTATATATTTCAAGTATGTCATAAATAAAAATGGAGTTTGACAATTAAATCAAATCATGTTTGCGTATGCATGGCTTCCTGCTCAATAAATCATTAACCCACTACCACACTTGTCAACTCCTATATCAAACATTATACTCTGGGCAATTCAATGTGATTTCTAAACACTTCTCCATAGGCTATTCAACCTATCAGCCAATTATACTCACCCTAATGTTTATCCATGTTTAATTAACCTACTTAATATCCCTTCCCACAAACTCTCTTATTATTCCTTATACAATTTAGTTATGTACGTTCCCTTGTTGTTTTGTTGAATTCCATTAAATTATAATCCGTGGCAAATTCCTTAAATTCTAAATGCTGTAAATTTTATATCCACAAACCTAATGTATTTTAATCTGGACTTCTTAATTCCTAAACATCTTTTCTAATAACATTTAGGAATGTGTTTTCATAACAATTCTGCAGACTTGTTATCCTTATATTTTATTGTTTCTGACAATTATTTACGGTTATTTAATTAACATCAATTAAAACTACTTTCAATTTATATCGTAAAGATGACATATTTAAATTTACAAGAAACATATTTTTGCATGAGCATTCATGCATACCATATAATATAAAATATAATACATTAAATTATGAAATTTTAAGAATTGCAACAATATGTAATGATATTGGCTTTCTTCAAAATCATTTAAATAATTTAATAGATGCATATTTTAAACTAGGTTACTATAAAAATAACATCAAGCAGAAAATAGTAAAATATATAAATCAACACAATAATATTAAGAATAAATTTAAACTCTTAAGTGGCAAATTTAAAATTCATTTAAATAATTTAATTGATTGGTGGTGGCAACAGATGATCGAAGAGCTGCCAATTTCCTCTTGCAGCGATTAAGCTGTGCAGTGCAGCGGGGAAATGCAGCGTGCCTGTTAGAGGTCGCTCGAGACGGAAACCTTCCAACTTAACGATACTGAAATATCACAAACTATACAATTTTTTTCTGTAACTTTTAAAATAGATGCACATTTTTAATTAGGTTTCTATAAAAATAAAAGCAAACAGAAAATGGTAAAATATACAATAGTATAAAAAATAAATTTAAAATCATTAGAGGAAAATTTTCATGGATGGATAATAAATAATATACCTTGTTTAGAATAAGATACTATTGACTTGGTTAACGAATAATTGGTTTTATGTAAATTTATTTCATTTTGTCGTTTATGTTTGTGCCTGTAAAGTTCATTTCTGCTTTTATAATTGAGACATACCACGATTTTTAAATTTATGAAAAGTTATTTTTTCAATTTATTGTTAGCACTTAAGATCCAAGTGTAGCGAAAGCGTATTTTATAAAACGTTTCTATATCAATTCAAATAAACTTATTCGATATTGGTATTTTCAAAATCATTAAATTTAATAGATACATATTTTAAACTATTTAACTATAAAAATATTATTAAACAGAAAATAGTAAAATAAATCAACAAAATATTATTAAAAATAAATTTAAAATCATTATCGGGAAATTTTTATGGTTGGATAATAAATAATATACTTTGTATTAGAATAATATACTATATAATCAAATTTCATCAGAGGAAATATTGATGACATCTAATCTTATAATACAACGTAACAGCGTATATAATTAAACAGAAAATAGTAAAATATATAAATCAACACAATAATATAAAAAATAAATTTAAACCCTAGTAAATAATAAACACTACATTAGAATAATATATTACATTAGATAAAAATTTAAAAATAAATGCTTATTATTAAGTAACAAAATTATTTGTGGATAATAAATAATATACTTTGTACGACCACCACCAAAAAACCATTGAAATAATTTAATAGGTGCACATCTTAAAGATAAAATATTACGAGAAACATATTTTGCATGTGCATACCAATAAGTAACGATATTGGCTTTCAATTTTTTTGTATTAGAATAAGATACTAGATAATAAAATTTCATCAGAAGAAATACGTCATCGTATTTGCCCCCTGCTATGTCGGGACGAGAAAGATTGGCCGAAACTTGATATTTCGGCTCTGTTTTAAATATGTACACAATATTGTGATAGTATTGCCAGGTCTCTCTTTTTGAGTTTTTTGTTGTTCTACTGAATTCGGAACTGGATTTTTATTTGCTTCGAGCCCGTCATAGGAAATACGTCCTTAATAAATTACAAATTATAATTATAATATAATTATATTAATCTATATTAATATAATTAATTATATTAATTTATATTACATATTTTTATATAATCTCTAAATTATATAAAAATATGAAATATGTTTCGATAGATTGATGATATATGTGTATTTAACTCTAACAATTTTATTCAATAAGCGAACAAATTTGTCCAGGTAGCCTCATTCTTAACAAAACCAATATTAATGATAAAGAAGGTGTATATCTTGATATAACATTAAATTAACATCAATTAAAACTACTTTTAATTTATATCGTAAAGATGACATATTTAAATTTACAAGAAACATATTTTTGCATGAGCATTCATGCGTACCATATAATATAAAATATAATACATTAAATAATGAAATTTTAAGAATTGCAACAATATGTAATGATATTAATTTTCTTTAAAATCATTTAAATAATTTAATATATAAACTAGGTTACTATAATATAAAACCAAACAGAAAGTAGTAATATATATAAATCAATACAATAATATTAAAAATAAATTGAAAATCCCAAGCGAACATTTTCGATGGATTTATAGTACATTATTTTAATTTGCATCTATAATTTCTAAAAAAATCATACACTTACACCGTATGACGTTT